>PVIC010003969.1:0-65427 GCA_004025085.1 Thryonomys swinderianus | reverse complement strand
GGCTGGCTCCAAGGCAGGTGGCGGAGGGGGAGGCTCGCGCCGGCCACAGGAAGCAGAGAGGAACCAACGGAGGAAGAGAGAGCAGCCCGCCCAAGCCATGACCCAGGGCCGCCTCCTCCCGCGGGCCCCGCTTCCCACCTCGCGTCCAGCCCTAACCCTCAGGCGACGGACGCACTTCGAGCGCCAGGCCCCGGGCACCCCTCACTTCTCGAACCCCCACCTCTGGGCGTGTGCTGAGGGGTTAGGGGCTAAATCACAACAGAAATGGCCCTCGGGCTCCAGCTCCTGGAAGGGCTCTTGCCGTGCCCCCATCGGCTCCGTCCCAGGCAGGGAGGTGACCTACTGCATGGAGACTGCACGGGGGTGGCTAGCAGGGTCCCCACAGAGCAAATTGCAACAGCGCCCTTGACGTCTACCACCCATTCCTCCTCGTTCCCGGTCACAGAAGAGCTGCTCAGGTCAAGTCCTGAGGGCTCCTTCACCCAGGAGCAAGCACTGCTTCTCTCCCTCCCTCTCTCTCTCCTTCTCTCTCTCTCTCCCTCCCTCCCTCTCCCTCTCTCTCCCTCCCTCTCCCCCTCTCTCTCTCTCTCTCTCTCTCTCTCATTTTTTTGAGGTATCGGGGATCGAACTTGGGTCCTTGTCTATCCAAGATAGTTGTTGTACCACCTGAGCTAAATCCCAGCCCAAGTGCTGCTTCTCTCCAGAGCACTGTCGTACTCTTTCCACTTTTCTCTGTCTCCACTTGTAATCTAATATCCAGTCCACCACTGATTCTTGCCGGGACATCTGTCAGCACAGCTGTCTTTCTGTCTCCTTCTCTGATCTTCCTACAACATATTATATATTCAACAAGCAAAGAACCTGTGCAAAAGTTAAATACAATCATTCTGCTTGTGACTTCTAACCAGTGGAAGGCTTCCTAGCACATATAAAATGAAATCAAACCTTCTGGCTCTCACAAGGCAGAGACAAAAACTTCTAAGAACCAGGAGCCATATAAATCTTTCCTTTATTGTGTTGCCATAATATTTGCATATTTCATCTATTTTTTTCTTCAACACCTGTGTAATTTAATAATTAGCTTAACGGATTTTCAAATACATAAAAAATCATGTTACTGTTATTGGCTTTGAGGCTGCGATATGATATCAGCTATTCAAAATACAGATTCATTTTTATTGTCTAATTCATGATTGTTTTAGTTGCTTTTTTGGTTGCTGAAACAAAACGCCTGACACCCAAAGTTGAAGGAGGAAAGGTTTATATGGCTCACGGTTCTTAGAAGTTTGAGTCCATCACCAGCTGGCTGCAAGCATAGCGCATGTCTGAGGGGCAGCAGTGCCTGGTGGACGGAGGTCAGCAAAGGGGCCGAGGGCCCTTGGCAGGGCCTCGCTGGGCCTCTGCGCTCTGGCTGACTGTGGGGCGGGCAGCACGCACACCTTCGTTCTAGTGCCGCTGAGCTCAGCACTGCACCGTGAATAGACTCCAGCGTCACTCACCTCTGGAAAAGCCCTGTTTCATTCACGTGTGTCTTTGGGGCACAGGCAGTCACAAGTCATAACGACAATGCCTTTAAAAATATACCTACATGTGCTGTATTTATCGACTACGTGCTATGGTTCCATGCTATGCCATGCATACCTTCTACATATTTCTTTCATTTTTTCAACACTCCTACCCCAGTTCATTAAAAACTAGTCCAGATGTAAATTCTATCCTGTCTTTTACATTTATAAAGTTATGTCTTGAGTACATTTGTGTTGAACATTGTCAGACCTTCTGCTTAGTTGTCCTTTTTGAGCATAGAAAATTGGATGTCCTATACTTTTCCCTTAAAGTACTGATTAAAGAAAATCATAAATCACTGAAGCAAGGTAATGTCCAAAAACAGAAGATAAATCTACAAAGTAATGTGTTATTTATTGTTATTTATTTGTTTTGCTTTTGTTGTTGTTGGGGATGGAGCCCAGGACCACTGCCTGCTACACACAGACTCGGAGCCCAGTCTCTGCTTATTTTCAACTTGGCTACACGGTGGCCTGGGAAGAGGGTGCTCTGGGACCAAAGAAAAACAAAAGGAAGAATCCAGAAAGTGGCCGTCAACACTGCAGAATGTGAGGCTATGCATGTACACACACACACACACACACAAGTGCACACGTGCATGCACAGAGCAGAGTAAACTTGAACAGTAAAACAACTAATACTTTAAGGATCACGGGTTTTTATACAAATGCAGATATGAGAAATCTTGTGCCCTAGAACTTCAAACACTCATCATCATACTAGACCCAAGAAAAGAGAAAGGGAGTGTAAGAGCCCCTCACTCTAAGAAAAAACAGTTGGATAAAGATGAAAGTTAAAAAATTAAGCCTATATTACAGTGTGCTTGAGGGATGGTGTATGTAGCTGAAAGCAAAGTATTAGAAATAGATGATACAATCAAATGGCTAAGAAAATTGAATAAAATTAGGAATGTCTTCAGAGAAACACAAAGGAAAATCTGTGGATGTGCACAAGAGGGCCCAGCAGAGGTATAACTGCCAGACATCCCTGTGCCTCCTGACTCTGGTTTCCATTAAGGAAAAACGAACAGTGCATGGAATTGGTGTTTAATTCTGTAATAAGCACATACACTTTCTGGAAACAGAAGAAAACTTGAGTTGCCATCCTGGGACAAACCTATCGTTTTCCAAGAAATTTTGATTTGAAAGTATCAATTCTAAAACATAGTGTAATAAAAATGCTAAACTTCATCAATGGTGCAATACATAAAACTTCAAAAGTAAAGTCTAAGTCATGTAAAAGGACAAAAATCAAATTGGATTCTTAGCTGCAAATGTGAAAATGAAAAAACAAAAGGGCATGAAACTGGGGTGCTTGTCAAGAAAATAAAAGTGTATTCACCCAGAATAACATGCCTTAGTGAAAATATTAGAAATAGTATGACTAAGTGGTATGCAGAATATATTTAGGTTGATAATAAAGTTAGTCACAGTTGCACAATAGCATACCTGGTGATATATTTTATGCATTTTATATAAGAAAGTATGTTTAAAATAAGTTTATAGAAAGAAACAGTAAAAACTTATGCAGATAAGAATCCTGGGCTGGGGATTTAGCTCAAGTGG
The DNA here is from genome assembly GCA_004025085.1 of Thryonomys swinderianus. NCBI lineage: Eukaryota > Metazoa > Chordata > Mammalia > Rodentia > Thryonomyidae > Thryonomys > Thryonomys swinderianus. Next base: position 62,296 of record PVIC010003969.1, on the reverse strand, counting down.
TACTGTGCCAACCCTGGACGCACAAGGGCCTGAGTTTGATCCCCACTAGTGAAAAAAAAAATCTGTTCACAGAGCTGGATGGTTAGAGATTGATATGATACATCAGTAAGTATGATTTTTAATACATTTTGACATTTTCATCCTGTCAATGTTTCACATATTAACAGGTGAGATAAAATTTATTGCATTGCTCATGATATATAATGAAAATAAGCTTACCTGAATAGTAGATGGCTAATGTTACTACATGGATACAAAATAAGTAGATTTATTTTTTACATGTTGTTATAATAGTACATGCTCAATAGCACATGTTTCAAAGGCTAAAGACACTGAAGTCTATCATGAAATTCACTCAATCATTCTTTTTAGTAATGATGATGGTTCTATAGCTTTGACTATGTAGATCATTAGAGAGACAAATAAGCAAATCTGTTTGATGATATTATGAAAGAGAATTTCAATATACGAAAATAGGCAAACATGGAGAATCCAGACAGATAAGGATAGTATCTTCTAATGTTAAATTCTGTTTGGATATCTGGTTTGAGCATTTATTTTTAAGAATACATGCTTTTCCTAGCTCATGCTGTGGTGCCTTAGAAACAGTATCATTGTAGTGACCTGCACACAGATGTCCTGCAGCACCCTCATGCCAGTCACCCCGGCAAGGGCCTCTCCTCCTCCGATAGAGCCAGCTCAGCTCTGCAGGGAGGGACGTGCCCAGGGATGGAAGCCCAGGGGGACCAAGGCAGAGGCCATGTGGGTATCCCTGAGGGCCTCTGCCCAGCTACACTGGGGCAGCCCTGGTGCCAGCCAAAAACATTAACTGCCATTGAGAATACCATTAAAAATGTACCAATAAAGAATTCGATTTAAAAAGAAAAAAAATGTTGAAAAAAAAATCTGGTCATCGCTTAAATGAGTATGGTACAAAACAAGCGAACCCGTGAAATCTGTCAGTGCAAGTGAGACTCACAGCAGCGCCGTGGCAGGAGGGCAGGCCTGGCGAAGACCACCGCCCTCCTCAGAAGCCTCAGGTGGAACACTAGACAGCCCAGCTGGCGAGGCCAAGCTGCTCTTCCCACAATAGTGCCAATTAGTAAACACAGAGGCAATGATGTAATTAGAAGTAATTCTGTAACCCTCCAGGGAAACTGTTGATTCAGACAGAGCCGCCAGTGGGTGTTAAATATCACACACGAGAGGCTGTCACCACCTTAGCCAAGTGATTGCTTTTAGCTTCACTTAAAACACGACCACTGACATGAGGCATCTCTTGACGTGCAGAAATGTCAGGTTCATAACATCACACAGGAGCTCTTCCTGCTAAAAATACCCAGTGTGCATGTGGACCTAACCTTCACTGCCTGGGGAGTCTGGGAGCTGGAGAAGCCAGTTAAGCAAGTTGAATATGAAGACACAGTGGGTTAAGTCCAGAGACAGGGCGCTGTACACGATCGCTTCGGTCATTGCAAAAGGCAATGTCCTGGGAAAACACTAGAAGTCTTAGAGGAGAAGAAAACTCTTCTCAGCTTCTAAAAAGGGAGCTATAGCCATACGATGTACTGATGTGATACTGAGTTTGACAAAACCAGTTTTAAGGCATTTCGGGGAAAAAGCACAGTAAGTTTTCTCATGGTCCGGGACCAAGTGATATTAGAGAAGTGGTACGATCTGTCTGCTACAATAGTGGTGTGCAGGGCACAGGGAGGCATGTGCGATTTAGCAAATTGTGTACTTACATGTCTTAAATATCTAATTATCTACTATCTAAATTTACATGGGGATAGAGATAAAAAGTTTAAAAAGATAAACATTCTTAGGCAGGTGCTGGAACCACTGAGCTAAATCTCTAGCCCTACTTTTGATTTTTTTTCTTTTCTTTTTTTTTTTTTTTTTTGAGACGGTCTCATTTTGTAGTTCAGGCTGGCCCTGAGCTCACTATGTATCCCAGGCAAGCCTCCAACTCAGCAATCCTCCTGCCTCTGCCTCCTGAGTGCTGGGATGACAGGCGTAAGCCACCATGCCCGGCACTGTGGTATGTGGTATTGATTGCTGGTGGGCGTGAGTCTCCACGCCCAGCATTGTATGTGGTCACCAGGATTGAACTCAGGACCTTGCACTTGTGAGGCAGGTGCCAGAACCACTGAGCTAAATCTCCAGCCCTACTTTTGATATTTTTAATAGTAAAAGTTACACATAAAGATATTTTTTGTTTCAAATAGAATTTTAGGACTCCTTAATTATAATTTTAAAGATTTGGTACAAACGAAATCTTTTTGTGCTTTAAGATTATTTGAATAGGAAATAGAATTATAGTAAAAGTTATTCATATTTTCCCAGTTAAAATGCAGAAATCATCCTTTTAAAAGATTTGCTTTATGTTAAAAGATTACATCTTATGTGAAAAACTTGACTTCAAGTAGGTAATGTAAAATCCCTTTAAAACTCAATAATTCTCACTGTAAACTCTAGAAAGTGTTTGGGAGATTCACCTGTCTTCAAGACTTCTCCTTATCTTCAGGTTATTTTTTTGGTCCTCTTTGGCCAGGTTATTTATTCCTAGAGGTAAATTCACCTATTTTCAACCGAAAGACAGTTTCTTCTAAAGTGTGGCCTCCAGAGTTCGTTAAACTGGAGGAGATTCCTAGAGTAGAAACTAGTAGCCTGCCTGTGTGTGTGTGTGTGTGTGTGTGTGTGTGTGTGTGTGTGCACACACGTGCATCTGCACGCATTCCCAGGCGCACACAGCTCTCCCGACACCCGAGTCCCGGCCGTGAGTGACACCAGGCGCCGGGGAGCCGGGCTGCGGGCCGCGCGGAGCCCCGTACGTGCGCCTCTCCTCGGGTCTCCAGTTGCGGTCGTGTAATCAGAAACACTTACACTGTGTAGGTGAAGGCGGCTGAGGCCCGCCGGAACAATGGGAGTGACATTAATAACATTAAATGTCATAACTCTTGACAACCTCATGCAAATGAGTGCCTTACGAAGCAAGCAGAAACATCTCTGAATATATCTTTTCTGTAGAGTACATTCAGATTCAAAAAAAAAAATGGCTCAGCCAAGACGGGAGCTGGGAATCTAATTTTGGTGACCTCAGCTACATTCCTCCAGGCACAAATTAGTCACCTTTCCAGCTGTAATCATCTCAGTATATGATGTAGAGCCATTTTGATACTGAGAACTATGCAAATGCTTCTTTTATTTATGCCTTTCCCTTTGGAGTTGGCCTGCGCTCTTCCTTAATCTTGCGTTATTTCTTCCACGCTTGTATGATTGACAGGCAGGAGCGACAGGCTAAACACCCCCAGGCCCCCCCTCTCCTCTCCTGCAGAACCCTAACAAAGGTGCTTTCAGCCCCTGAGCTAAGGGAGTCCTAGCATTCCTTCCGTGTTGTCACAACAGATTTCGCAGCCCGTCTGATGTGGTTCCCACACACTCAGCTCCCTGGCCTTGTCGGGCTGGGGGGGCATCATTTAGAAAGGTGCACAGCACTTTGAAAGGATTAGACCATAAAACACAACTCAATCCTTTATAAAAGAGGCAGCGAGAGAGGGAGGGAGAGAAATGTCAGATGTTTCGGAGCAATTGGACAAGAACGAGGCATACAGAGAAAGCCAGCAAATGGGTGGGAGCCTTGTCCCCGTGAAACAGAGGTAGGCGAGGACGGCTTTTGACAAATATTTACTGCCACCGAGGACACGTCGCGGTGAAGACCTGTAAGAGGTTGTGACACTGTTTCGAGTACACGGAAGAAGGCGGAGTCGGGAAATCGCTGGACACGTCCATCAAGTCTGCCTTCTTTAATCCCAGAGTGGGAGGAAAAACTGAACACCAACATCCTCGCTCTCTGTGGGGAAAGAAAATAGAAGCTGAATAGCACGGTCTCAGAGAATCGAAGCTCAGTGTGCTAGTCTAGAGCTTGTGGGGCTGGAACTCGGAGCCCCTAATCCACAGGAGCTCGAGACCCCGAGAGCAGGGGCCCCAGGGACCCACCTCCCCGCCCCAGACGCTCCTTCAGAGTGAGTCAGCTCCCGGAGAGCTTCTGTGATTTACCTGGGACCACAGAACCGGTTACCAGGGAGACCAGGGGAGGTGGGGTGCGCAGTCTGGCTGTGGACCCCGCGGTCAGCGGGGTCAGCGGCTGGAGCCCTGGAGCGCTTCTGGAAGAGCAGTGTCTGTGTCCTCCTGCAGCCCGGAGCTGCTCCCGCCTGAACAGCGCTGAGACAGGGGAGTTTCTTTTCTCAGAATAACAATGCACAATCAGCCATGCCCAAGTCTTCACAGGTGATATATTTACAGATCTATTGATACATTTCATGAGTGATCAGTCATTGAAACAGTATGTGACTGTCTCATCCAAAATGGCATTGGCTTATGTCAAACCGGGCCCTACTTTGTGTTTACAAAGGGTAGGGTCAGCAAGGGAAGACAGACAGTGGCAGTCCTCGAATGCAAACAAGTTGGTTCCAACAGCAAGTGTGTGGCACAGGGGGTCAGGGTGATGCCCACCCCAAGGCAATGTAGAGCCAACCGTGGGCAGGCTGCTGCAGGGAGCCGTGAGGAATTTCTGAAGGCAAAGAAAGACACGGAGCTCCGTGAACCACCGCATGCCAGCTCCAGGGGGAGCCCCTCACTCCCCAAGGGGCTTCCTGGGCTTTAATTCCGGAAGTTCAAGGTATTAAAGTGGTTAAACTGGAAGGCAGCAGAAGTGGCTGCTCTGGGCTGCCTGGGGGGGACGGCGCCAGCCCAGGCTCTGCCGGGACACAGGCTCCCTGTGCACCGCGGCGCTCCGCAGGCCCCGAACTCTCAGGACCACACGGGCCTGGAGCACAGGCCGTGCCGTGTGTCTCAGAGGACAGACAGACTTCGCGTTCGTCTTGTCCCATTCTTTGTGTGCCGTCAACCCTGCATGCCTACTGTCACACAAACTGTTAGGTTTGTGCAAATTTAAATGATAAATTTAAATGGGCTGGATTGTTTACTTGAACTTATGACCTGTATGACCATGGCATAAACCCATATGACCACGGAAGTTTACAACCAATACTATAGTTTATGTATTTCTGCTGGGTTTAAATAGTTCCAACCTGACAACTCTGTGGGAAGACGCTGGCGTGTCTTGTGAGATGATGTCGGAGAACCTGTGAGTTGTGTGAGGAGATTTTCATTTTTCTCCTCATCCGCCATGACAGGGACTCACAGCTCCAATGACAGGGGTCAGAGGTAGCACAGGCTCTAGAACAGAGTTTCAACAGATTAGAAATTCCAAATTTATTTCGGTTCCTCACCACCGCAGATGTTCTGTCACTGATGATTTTAAGTTACTTCCCCAAATCCTAGCACGAGTCTCTCTGCTGTCATCGGAAATAGGGGCTCGTTCTGAAGGGTTCATTCAGGTGTGGTTCGAGTGACCCCGGGGCAGAGTGCAGGGGGAGCTCACCTCAGTCAGCACCGAGGGAGGCGGTGACCCCGGGGCAGAGTGCAGGGGGAGCTCACCTCAGTCAGCACCGAGGGAGGCGGTTGCCCAGCAGACCCAGAAACAGGGAGCGAATCTTTCTTGCTTACAGAATGCCGCCTTCAAGATGGCAGAGGGAGCTCTGGGTAATTTAACTCCAAGTATAGCGGGATCCGTATCTCACTACACGGGAAGGCAGGTCTGCCGGGCATTCCGTCCTCCCCTTCCAGGAGGAAGGTCCAGGCTGCAGGGCAGCTGCTGTGAGTCGCGTGATCACCGCGCAGCCACGCGGGACAGGCTGACGCGAGCATCGGAGAAGCCGGCGATGTGCTGCCCAGCGCGGGGCTGTGCAAGACGGAGGGTTTAGTGCCAAGACAGCCCGGGGACATGGCGAGGGAGTTATTAAAATCAGCTCGGGGGCTGGCAGGGGACTCTGGAGAGGGCATGTTGTCCACAAGGCGGACTGAAGGCAGGTGGGTTTTCTCCGCGCCTGGTGTCAGCAATTACCCGTGGCAGCCTAGAGCGAGCCAGGGGCGTCCATCAAAGCCACAGACACTCACTTCCTGGAACAAGTTGTAATGTCTGTTTATCATAGAGTTTAATTCCCCAATGGAGAGAACAAAGGCAAGTATCAAAATAGAGCAAATTTTTTTGACACCAGCAAGTGAAGCGAGGGACTAACCTCTCTCAATCCCATCTTTGTTAAAATAAACTCTCGCCTCGGCAGCTCATGCCAGCCGTCAGTCAAAACCCACACGTCTTCACCCGCGAGCACCTGCACTGAAGGGCGGAGGAGACAGGGCAGAACATGAAAGGGCCGAGATTCCAGGTGACGCCGCGCCGTTTGCTCGTGGTGTTCTCATCCGTAGACGCCGGGGTGGGAGGAGCTTGTGCGAGCGAGTGAGCACCGGGTCTTCTCTCCCGGCTAATGGTGTCCCCAAAGGTCACCCTCCCCGCTTTTATTTCCCCAGGTCAAGCCACAGCTACCCTCTTCCCGGGGTAATGTTTTCCTAACTTGGAAAACACATCTAGTCTTGTTTGCTTAAAAGATTCCACCCGCTCTTGTCCTGGTCACCAGAAAGGAAGTGGGGGAACCTCACGTTCAGGTCAGCGGAAGTGAACAGAACGGGGTCTCCACCCCCACCACCCAGGGCCTGCTCCCCAGGGTGCTGAAGGCCACTGAGCCCTGGGAGGCCCACCAGAATAAGGTGCAGTGACCTACAAAGTGGTCGGCATCAAGGGGCCACGTGGTTATTACTGAACTGGCGCGGGCTTCGCTTTGGGAGGCTTGGAGCTCACGGTCACCACAGCTGTGGCTGACCACTGAGGCCATGTGTGGCAGCACCGTGGCCATGTTTGGGGTCATACACGAGGGAAAGCACAGCCTGAGCTGAGCACAGCTGCCCCTGACTGGGCAGATCACATACCGTCCACAGCTCAAGAGCAAAGCCGAGACCAGACCTTCTAACAAGACCCCATGCAGAATAGTAATCAAGTCAGGGAAGCTGAATTCACTTGATTCTGTAATCTCAAAAGCACACACAGCTACATGGGTCGCTTAGACTAGCCCAGTTCTCCACGACTGGCCTGGGGTCTTCACAGCCTCTCACCCTCTAAGAGGAATGAGCGTGTGGTATATCACACTCGATGTCTCCTCCCGTTCCTCCGTCACTCTGAGTGGAAAGAGCCAGGAGTTCAGGACCCTGAAAGGGCCGTGTCAAAGGACCTCTTCCATGTACTTCCTGGTAAGTGGCACTTAATAAAGACAGCATGGAGTAGGGCATGTGCTGCACAAGAGTTTATGGCCAGTGTGATGCCAAGAAAGACACCCAAGAGGTTGTTCTAAGTCACTCCCTGGCACCTCGTGGAGCGTGGAAGAGCTGAAACTAGATGCAACCAGAATTCTTTTAAAATCCCGCCTTGGGCAAACTCTTCACATCCATTGCTACTTAAACCGTTCCCTCAATCCACGACCAGCCCAACACACCGGGAGGCCCCTCCTCCTCTCGCACGAGCAGAGCCATCTTCCTGTGGAGAGCTTTAGGGTCCACACCTGGCCTCCACAAGGAGTGTGGCGCAGTTCCGCCTGCCAGATGGTCACTCGCGGCTGGAAGGAAGAGCCTGAGGCCTCCCGGGTCTGAGCTGGTTGCTCATTCCCGGCACAGCGTCTGTGTGGTGGGAGATGCCACCGACTTTGCTCCTTACACACACCCGGTGAGTCCCGGTGCCACAATCTTCTGCTCCTCAAACTACACTTTCTGAGGCCTCTAGCAGAAGGCCCCATCCTGGTCCCGCTGCTGCTGGTCTATTGACTCACTTTTCTTTTTCTACTGAGTATTCTTAGAAATTCATGAAGCTCGCGAAGGAATTACAGAGGGGCTCCTCCTAATTCCTCATGGGCCCCAGGAGTCACACGCAGAAGGAACAGCACCCTCCTGCAGGCCCAGGTCCTCAGGGAAAGGTCCCAGTGCTGTCGTGAGGATGCCCCGAGACGCCCGACTTGTGGGGATGGCACAGTCCCCCTGTCCTGGGCTTGCTCTCTCTGGGAGCCACGAAAGCCAAGGCCCGAGTGGAAGAGGTGGCCTAGAAATACAACAGACGAGAGTTCCTGGCACCACATGCCCAGGAAACAGGCAGGTGTCTTCTGGGAAGAGCTGAAGTCACCATACAGTGACCTGAACCTATGGCAGCATAATTCACGATGGCTAAGCCTTGAAGCAGCCTGCACGTCTGTCTGTCACCAGATGACTGGATAAAAAAGACACGGTATTTACACAGGGTGGAGCACTACTCTGCCATAAAGAAGGATAGCTTGAGTTATTTGTAGGAAAATCAACACACCTTGAAGCAATAATATTGAGGGAAATAAATATACAAGCTTCAACATCACCTAATTTCTCTTATGACAAATCCAAATTATAAGTAAAGAGTGAAATAAAAGGTGGACAGCAGAAACTGGGAGACAGATCTTTTGCAAATGGGAAGAAGACCAAGAGATGGGGGAGGGGACGGCCGACGGCAGGGGCTGTAAAAAGAGCTCAGATGGACTGTGTACCAACTCCCTGGGGTGAATGGAGCACTATGTATTGCAAATGTCAACTCATGAAAAGTGAAACTTTATAAAAGAAGAGTGCACAGTACCATCCAGCAGATACGGCTTTCCTGGCTGGTGGCGTTGGATGGAGTCCCAGAGGGAAAGGGCAGCCATTTCCTCCCTAAGCACAGCCCTCTGTTCAAAGAGAACTGGCTGAGCCTCAGGAGAGGGGAAGCGTGAGGGAGAGAATGGGGTCTGCCGGGCCTGGTCCCCGTGGCGTGGTGGGACAGGCATACCTGTGCCCTGGGCAGAGCCTCCGGGGTAAGGGGTCCACGTTCTTCCGGCGGGAGTGTGGCCCTGGCCCTTCGCAGAACATGAGGGGCAGCAGACGACCCAGGGCCCGCTGCGGCTGTGCTTCCAGAGGACACACGTGCACATCACTCGCTGCGTGCACGCAAGCCCTGCCACTGCCCTGAAACACCCCCCGGGGGCTCTGAGCTTGCCCCGTGCCAGCTGGCACCCGTCCTGGCGAGGACACGGCCGCGCCCGGGATGTGCAGGGCCTGCAGGCGTCCGCCACCCGCGGTCCAAGAGCAGCGCCGGGCCGGGCATCTGTCTCGCACGCTCTGCTCTTCGACGTCGGACAGAAGCAGGAGCAGCTCGAGGCACAGTTCTCCGCTCACCGCGCCTCCCGCAGACCGGCCTTCCGCGCCAGGAAGACGCCCCGCCGGACCGGGTCCAGCCACAGGATGACGATGAAGGCGATCGCACGGCCTGCTCGGGAAGGCGCCTGTAGGGAGGGACCCTGGGCACCGCCCTTTGAACAGCTTGTGTTCATGAAGCATCACGCGTTCTGAGCTGACACCGCCTCATCTTCCCGTTAGCCCCAGACTGCTTTCTGGTTTGGTCCTGAGCGCTCAAACGGTCAGAATATTGCCGTGATCCCGAGTGACCCAGACAAAGGGCACACGCGGTGTGTGCCCGAGGTCTGGCTCCGATTTGTTCCCGGATGAGAGAAAGTGACGGTGCGGGAGCCTGGGGATTCTCACCGGCCCAACGGGCAGAGCCCAGACGCAAGGCGGGTGACGCCTTTCCGATGGGACCCAGTCCCGTGTAGGGCGGCCACACAGAGGAGCCATCGCAGCCACAGCAAGTGGCTTTCGTGGTCTTCACTGGCCCCGGGCAGTGAATCCCAGCGCAGCCTCCGTTCACCCTGGGAAGGCAGACCCGCCAGGGTGCGAGCCGCGGGCAGGCGGGGTCTCAGCTGCTCGGTGGCCTGCCAGAGTCCCACGCCCAGGGCGCCTCAACCGAGGTATTCTCGGGGCACTCTGGACAGCGCCCTCTGCCTCAGAAATGCCCGCAATTCTTTTCTAGAACCATTGGTGACCCCTGCGATCAGGGACACTGAAGCCCGTCGGACTTTAAATCTCCCGTGAAAACAGAGGCCGAGGCGCAGACTGCCAGTGTCTCCAGGCAAGCTCCCAGCAGAGCGGGCCTAGGTGGCGTCTGTAGGCCACGTACTTCCGACCCTGCACGGATCATGAGGGCCCTGGCCAGGGGTGACCCAAGGCCAGCTCTGCTCTTGGGGCTTTGGCTTCACGAAGGTATCTGGTGCCATCTGCTCTCTGCTATGGGGCCAAATCCCTAAGTATTTCAGAAACACATGGCCCCAAACGTGCTAGATCTGAGAAGGGGGGTCTGTAGCTGAAGTGAGCAAACTGTGACTCGACAGCTGTGAATGTTCAGTGCCCAGATGTTTATTGAGACTCAGCCTTGTGAGCCAGCAAGCAGTTAGCTCCATGCAGCGCCACGGAGAGGCTCTTATTGAAACCAGTCCCTCCAGTGAGATGCATCGCACACACACATTCTTCCCATCATCTAACCTGCTGTAGAAAAGCCACATGAATCACAAACAGCCTCGCTCTGCACGTAAGTTTCTAAGAGTCAGAGAAACAGACTTCAGTGCTTTGCAAAGAGACAAGGTGCTGTTCTACCTGAGAAAAGTCTCAGATCTAAGAAGACCTTTTGTGGCTGCCTTTCCCCTCGAGAGAGACCTTCAGCTCAACCGTGCTGTGGGAGGATTCAGGGGCTGGAGAGGAGCGTTGTAATTACCATCAGAATGGCTATTTATTCCTGTGATTTACTGATTAAAATACAAAATGGACAACAACTCGAGCCCCGAGGTTCTGCCAACGCTGGAAGAGGAAGCTCATCCGGCACTGTGTAACTCCCTCACCCAGAGGCCAGCGCTCCTCAGAACACACGGCTGTCTTCCGCGCCCGTTTGCCAGTCTTCCTCCGGGAACGTGCTCCACCCGCTGTACTTGAGACACACACTTGCCTTTCCGTCTCTGTGCTATACGACAGAAACACAAAGGCAAACCCAGTGACCTCCGTCTTCCGGCTTCAAAGACCTGTCGCCATACTGCACTCCGATGGGACCACACGATGCTTCTTCCATATCAAAAGCAAAGATCAAACATTTGTTTTGTTTGGGGAAAATGTTAAGGAATACCAAGACACATAGTCTTATTTGATTTAAACTTGAACACTGTAGCCCTACTCATGAAAAATTCATGATGTCTTTACATAGACACCACGAAAACCATCCTTGCTTTTAACAACTCATCCATATTTGCAGGTTTATAGGTAGGTATAGTTCACAAATTCATCCCAATAACACAGGCACGAAGCAAAGAGCGTTCTTATTCCCCCTGACACCGCAGGAAGCTCTGGATGGTGTGTAGGGTGTAACCACCCCGGGGTCCCCCGGAGGCTGGGATCTGGTCCCGTCTCGAGGGCCCGGCACGTGGAGTGCGGTGACGGCTGCCTGCGGGGCCGGCGCCCGCACAGCTGCCTGGCTTTCCCGCCCACACAGGGCTGTGCCGTCCTTGCTGTGGACATTGCTGGGCTGGGAACGGAGCTGCTATTTGATGCTGAGCTCTTCGTTCCAGCCTGAATCCTAAGGTAGAACTTGAAAGGTCCCCTAGAAGCTGCTATTCTACAAGAAGTTTGAGCGGTGGACAAGACACGAGTAAAAGCCCAGAACAAAGAGACCTGTCTGAGCAAAGTGGCTGTGAGGCTGCCCTGGCGGCGATCTGGGATCTGAGAAGCCAGCCCAGCTGCTTATGGGAAACAGTCCCAGACCTGAAATAGAAGAGCCCTGCACAACGAACGCAGCAGCAAAGTTGCCACATAGTAACCTTCCAAAGATCTTCACAGAAAATGAAAATTGGCCCATTTGTTACCCTGAGAGAAAGAAGGGAACAGACGAACGGCCACAGTGAGCTGCTGGCAAAGGGTCAATAGGTCAAGGGATTTTGTGTGGTGAAGTAGAGAACAGGTCCAGCCGATCTCTGCTCCCAGGTCCTTGACTCAAGGGGCTGGAGGCCTCCACTCTATGCCGCAATCAGATATGGGGCACAAGGGGCCTGGGCTGGCAGCGGGACAGGAACTCCCCACCACCACTGGAGCAGCGAGCGGGTTTCCCGCCCACACACAGTAAGGCAGCACAGCCGCTGGGAGAGCTTTGTCGGCAGAACAGAGGGGAGACTTCGGCAAGGGACACGGGGAGATGCTGACTGAGGAAAGGCCCCAGATCTCAAGCACGGGGGCAGGACAGTTGAAGAGCTGAGGAAGACACTGTAGTGAGACCCCAGTAGACTGCAGCACTGGGTGAGTTGGTGGATTAGCGTCTCCTGCTGGAACTTGGACCTGCCGTGGATGAAGGGCAACTCAGATCTGCGTGGAACTGTGCAGAGTTCAAACCTGCAGAAGATTTGGGAGCGAAATTCCAGCCTTGTTGTCAGAAACCAGCTTGAATCTCAGTGATCTGGGCACACTCACTGGTGTTATCGGGTCTGGATTTGCAGGGTGTTGCCTACGTTGTCTTCCAGAGACACAGAGACATGCATTGACAGGAACCCCTTTTTATGGTTGGTTCATTTTGTTTTCCTCCTTTTTTCCCTTCTCCTCTCTTCTTCATTGCTCTCCTTTCTTGTCTCTGCTGTTGTCCTACTTTTTATCTGTTTTCTTTCCTTGTTTTTCTTTTTTCTCTTGATTATTCTTATTAATATGGGAGAATGAATACAGTTTCTAGTTACCCTATTGCTGTTAGTTTGCTCTGTTTTGTATTTGTTCATTATGTCTCTTTTTCTCCAGTCTTCATCATTTTCCCAAGATTCATGTGATCTTCCTGTATCCTCTGACCCTATTTCTAACCTTTGTCTCTCTTTATTTTTCTAGCCCTCCCAACTCCTACTAAGTCTTCTGCCCAGAGGGTTTTGCCCCTATATTGAATGGCTTGTGTACGGCAAACATTTCTGGGTAGGCACTAATTTTGATATATGACCATGGTCTAATTCATGAGATTAATAGTGTCATAATTGTGGCCACCACAGTTTGTCATTCTCTGGACTGCATTTGATGGGGTTCTTGATAGTGATCACATTACTTTGTCTAAAATAGCTTGCTTGTTCTCTTCAAGTGTCTTCCTTGGTGTTCCAGAACAGAGATTTCTCAAGAGCCATTATAGGCTCAAGGACTGGGGCCCAAACATACCTGGAGGATGGCGCAGGAAGTAGCCATTCCCTAAATGGTCTAACTATTAAAAAGAAAGATACTTGCAATAAGCATTTTATAGGCAGCACCTAGAAATTAGACCAGAAATATCAACAACAACAACAAAATAGAAATTAGTAGAAACTTAAATAAGACCCAAACCCTAGAATTCCAGATCACCAAAGAGAAAATTATGGTAATGAGACGGAACAACCTGAAACTCAACCAGTGGGCACTTTGAACTGTCAGCCAAAGAGGATTTGGAAAAAAATGAAATCAAAAATAATTTCTTAAATAACAATGGAGATGGCATCCATAATGAAAGATATTATTAATAACCCTAAAGAAGAACTCAGGAACACAATAGAATCCCATTTATATGAAAGTAATGGAATCCATGAAACACATTCAGAGTTCCAGGAGATTAAAAACTCCATTGAAAGCCTACACACCAGAGTAGGCCAGTGTAAGGATGGAGTATCAGACAGAGAAGACAGGATTGAAGTTAGGATTATGAAAGGTAAGATTACGTTAAAATAAAGAGGGAACATGAGCAATCAAGTCCAGCAGCTGCTAGATGACTCAAAGAAGAGTAACATAAGACTGATCAGAGTCAATGAAGAACGAGGGGCTAGTGAAAATAACATTAAAAACTGTATGTAGAAGTAATGACAGAAAACTTCTCAAGCAGGGGAAATGAATTTGATATACAGATAAGTGAGGCATATAGGACTCCAACTAGCCATGATTGGAAGAAAAAATCCACACCTAGGCATGTAGTAGTCAACATTACAGAAATCCAATTGAAGAATGAAATATTGAAAGCAGTTAGAGAAAAGAAACAAATCACATACAAAGGGAAGCCCATCAGAATTACAGACTTTTCAATACAAACCCTCAAGTCAAGGAGAACCTGGAGTGAAACATTTCAAGCTTTGAAAGGTAAAAATAAAATAAAATAAACCTTTAAACCTGAATGGATTATTCTGCAAAATATCTTTCAAAGTCCATGGGGAAAAGTGACTACTTCCACACGAAAGAATACCTGAGAAACTTCATGAATTTCAAACCAGTAATCCAAAAAAATTCTAAACAATTCCCTAGAGAAAGACAATAAAAGTCACAATTCAATGGGGCCCAACAGAGTGAAGCCATTAGGCAAGGCATGAAATTAAATGGAAAGGGGAAAAATAAAAAATAAAAGAACCAATAACTGGAAAATATCATTAGGATAAGTCAATATATACCAGTTACAACCATCAATGTTAGTGGCCTCAACTCACTAATCAAAAGAAAAGGATTGGCAGAATGGATTAAGAAGCAAGATATGACAATACGCTATACACAAGAAAACCGCTTAGTTCAAAAAAATTCCATAGACTGAAAGTAAAAGGATGGAAAACAATTTCCATATGACAGGAATCCACAAAGAAAGCAGGAGTGGTTATTTATTTGCCGACAAAGTAGATTTCAAGCTGAAACTAAGAGAGACAATGAAGGTCACTACATTCTTGTAAAGGGACAGAAGAGATAACAATCATAAATACATATTCACCAAATGCTAGTGCACTCAACTACATAAGACTAATATTAATGAACATGAAAAAACAAATAAGCACTAACATAATGCTAGTGGGAGGCCTTAATACCCCATTATCGCAAATGGACAGATCAACTAGACAAAAAAGTATATCAGCAATGAAATAGTAGAACTGAACCAAACTTTTGAGCAAATGGGCCTACTAGATCTCTACAGAGTTCCACCACACAAAATCAGAAAACATGCTCTTCTCAGCAGCACATGGGTCATTCTCCAAAATAGACCCCATGCTAGCTTATAGAACATGTTTAAATAAATATAAAGGAACTGAAGTTATCCCCTGTATATTGTCAGACCATAATGCAATATAATTGAAAATCAACGAAGATTAATAGCAGAGGAAGCCACAGGAACTTCACAAGCATATGGAAATTGAATAAAATCCTCCTGAACAACCAGTGGGTCACAGCAAAAATTAAGGAAAAATTTAGACAGTTTCTACAATTAAATGATAATCTCAGTACAAAATATACAAATGTATGGGACACAACGAAAGCAGTTCTAACAAGAGAAAGGTATAGCATGGATTGCCTATACTAGGAAAACACAATGAGCACAAACAAACAACCTAGTGTTGAATCTCAAGCTTCTAGAAAAAGAATACGTCAAACCCAAAGCTCCCACAAGGGAGGAAATTTTAAGGATCAGAGGAAAAATTAATGTAATGGAGATTAAGAGAATGATACAAAAAAATCAACAAATTGAAGAGTTGGTTCTTTGAAAGAATAAATAAAATTGGCAAACCCTTAGCCAACCTTATTTAAAAAAGGCAAAACAAAGCTCAAATATATGCAATTAGGAAAGAAAAGGATGAAATCACAACAAATTCAGCAGAAATTCAGAGGAAAATCAATACTTACTTTGAGAACCTGGACTTCAATAAAATGAAAACCACTGAAGAAATGGCCAGATTCCTAGTCACATAGGAATCACCAAAGTTGAATGAATAAGATGTAAAATTTCTAATCACTCCAGTGTCAATCAGTGAAATTAAAAACATAATTAAAAACTTACTGACAAAGAAGTCCTGGTCCTGATTGCCTCACTGCTGAATTCTATAAGAAATTTAGGGAAGAGCTACTGCCATTACTTCTCAAACTCTTTAATGAAATTGAAAGAGAACCAGCATTCCCAAATTCATTCTTGGAAGCAAGCATTACCTTGCTTGCAAAAGCAGAGAAAGACCCTACTAAAAAAGAGAACTATAGGCTAAGCTATTGCAAAAATCTGCAATAAGGTCCTGGCAAACAGAATACAGATGATCATCAAGAAGACCATGCACCCTGGCCAGTGGGATTCATGCCAGCAATGCAAGGATGGTCCAACATGGATGAATGAATGAATGAATGAATGAATGAATGTAATACACTATATTAAAATAGTCAAGGACAAAAAAACATGATCACTTCAAAGGACGCAGAAAGAGTTTGACAAAATACAACATCTATTCACAATAAAAATACTACAAAAAATTGGAATAGATGGCTCTATCTCAACCTTATAAAAGCTATCTATGACAATCCAAAAGCCAACATCATACTAAATGGTCAAACACCAAAATCTTTCATGCTAAAATTGCAAACAAGACAAGGATGCCAACTATCACTACTCCTATTCAATATAATTCTGGAAACATTAGCCATAGCAATTAGGAAAGAGAAAAAATAAGAGATATAAACATAGGAAAAGAAGAAATTAAACTGTCATTATTTGCTGACATGATACTCTACACAGAAGACCCCAAATATTCTGTCGAAGACTGTTAGACTTAACTGTCAGATTCAGTACAGTAGTTGGATACAAAGTCAACACTCAAAAATCAAGAGCCTTCTCGTACACTAATAACAGATGCACTGAAAGACAAATAAGGTAAGGAATTCCTTTCACAATAGCATCCACAAAATGGAATACCTAGAAAGTCATCTAACAAAGGAAGCAAACAACTGCTACTTTGAAAAATTATGGCACTCTGAAAGAAGAGACTGAAGAGGATATCAGAAAATGGAAAGACCTCCCTTGTTCCTGAGTAGGAAGAAACAATATAGTGGAAATTTCCATACTCACCAAACTACTACATAGATTCAATGCAATCCCAATTGAAATCTCAACAGTATATTTCACAGAACTAGATAAAATAATCCAAAAGTTTATATGGAACCAAAAGAGGCCTAGAATAGCAAAACACAATTCTTGGCAACAAAGATATGTTAGGGGATATCACAGTCCCCAACTTGAAACTATACTACAAAGCCCCTATTATAAAAACAGATGGTACTAGCAAAGAAACAGACCCAAGAACCAGTAGAATAGATTAGAAGATACAAAAACAACTTGAGACATATTAAGCTGCCTCATCTTTGACAAAGGAGCCAAACACCCTCATTGGAGGAAAGATAACTTCTTTAATAAATTGTGCTGGAAAAACTGGGTTTCAGCCTGTCAAAGATTAAAACTAGATCTATGTCTTTTACTATGCACTAAGCTGAAATTAAAGTGGATTAAAGATCTAAATATTAAAACACAAACACTAAACCTGCTAGAAAATAGGTTAAGTATAACACATTGAGATATTGGCATCAGGAAAGACTTTATAAACAAAACATAAGTAGTATCAGAACTGGCAGAAAGAATCAACGTCTGGGATCTAAACTTATTAAAAAGCTTCTACACAGCAAGATAAACCACCAACAAGGAAAATACAACCTATAGCATAGGAAAAAATTTACTAGCTATTCACCAGACAAAGGACTACTATCTAGAATATAGAAAAGAACTTAAAAATATCAGACCTCCCAATTCTAAAATGGACATCTAAAATGAACAGACATTTTTCAGATGAAGATGTAAAAGCAGCAAATAAACATATGAGGAAATATTTAACATCATTGGTCATTCAAAAGGTGCAGATGAATACAACATTGAGATTTCATCACACTCCAGAAAGAATGACTGCTATCAGGAAATCAACCAACAACAAATCCTGGCGAGGTTGTGGGAAGAAGCGAAATGTTGAGAATTCCCACTGTTGCTGGGAATGTACACTGGTACAACCCCTGTGGAAATCAGTGTGGACGTTCCTCAAAATGCAGGATGAGAAGTGCAATTTGACCTTGTTATTTCCTTCTTAGGAATATTCACAAAAGAATTAAAAGCATAATGCTACAGCAACTTATGTGCACCCATATTTATAGCAGCATAGTTTGTAATAGCTAAATCTTAGAAACAGCCCAAATACCCACCAACCAGAGACTGGATAAGAAGATGTTTTTGATTTGTTTTGTTTTATAAAACAGAGTATTACTTAGCTACAAAGATTAATAAATTTGAGACATTTATACTTAAATGGATGCCACACTCATAAGTGAAATACATAGGATACACAGGTGTAAATACCATATCATTTCTCTAGTGCAAGAAACTGAAGGCATAAATGAGTCTAAAATGTACGATAGATACTGTGAAACAGGAAGAAAATCTTCAAAGGGAAAGGAGAGTTTGGGAGGCAGGAGAAAGCAAAGAAGGGAAACAAAAAATTTGAAGGTAAAAAGGAAAAATAGAAACAAAGCTTATGTACATAGCTGGGCGGAGGGGATGGAGGGGCACAGAAGAATGGAAAAAATAAGAAGATATATAATGTACAGGAGCCAGTTCTCAGTGACAAATGTGAAAATAATGTACACTTAAAAGGGTAAAAGGCCGTAAGTGAAAATCTGCATTGCCCCACTGAGAGCTCAGCCCTCTTTCCCTGTTCTTCAGAGACCTGGGCACTTTGCTCCTGGGCGGAACTCAGTACAGCCATCCAACGGAAGGACCCGTGCCTTGTGCCCCTGCCTCGCCATGGACAGTAGGTCTCTCAGAATGACATTCGGCTGCTCCGTGGAAGGGTCTTTTCTGTACTCAGAGACACTGGAAGCTGCCTGAGCAGGGAGAGCAGGACTCACCCCAACTGCAGAGCCCTTGGGGGAAGCCAGGGCAGATGAGGAGTCTGGCTTCAGAGAGCAGAGCCAGGGCGGGACCGGAGGAGGCCACCTGTCTGTTGCTCTCTGATTTCAGGTTTGCATACACTGCATATCCATATGTGTTGCTTTAGTCAAGCAAGAGAATATTTTCATTTATGTATCAAATCAAACGTGTTCTCAGGTATTCACTGAATTTGCTATCTTTTACGGGGTTTGGTAAGGTATTCTTCAATCTTCAATGGAGAGATACACTAACCCTTGCACAATGTATCCATTGATGGTGGAGTACACATTGATGTGATTTCCCAGACCCCGTAATTCCCTCCTTTATTAAATTTGTTTTCATAAGCATCCCACAGCTTGCATATTCTGAGAGCTGCTGTGATAAGAAAGGATGTCCCTTGACCATCTTCATAACTGCCTGTAAACCGGAGGTCCATAGACATATGCACACAGTTTCTATATCTGGGCTCAGGTGACTCAAGAGGGACCTTTTATGCAGGGCAATGGTTTTGACTCTGAAGCCTTCATAATGAAATGATTTCAAGTTGGTGGACACAGTGAGGGAGAGCCTCATGGTGATTCTTGGTAAACTCTTTGTTGATCACAGCTTTTGTCCAATTAAGGCAACAATCTATTCTCATAAAAGGTGAGTAATTTGGCAAGAGGAGTGAATTACTAACCTACACAAACAGGTTTGTAGGAACATTCCCCAACAAACTATGATGTTATTTATTGGATGCAAAGCTTACCTTCCTGGGAATAATCTCTTGAAAATCACAGATGTAGAAGTTCTCCTTGCTTCCAGGCAAATTTATAGGAACACCATGTTCTTCATCCTCGTCTGGAGTACTTCTACTATGGCTTTTGCTTCCTGTCCTTCTGGCCAACTCCTCCACAGCCCTCCTGCCAGTCTTGATGCCAGCTCTGCTTTTCCCTCTGCAAAGCACAGTGTAAGTCACTCCCTTCGGGAGCAGTTCCAGTGCCTATCTCCATCTCCTTTTGGGTGAGTCCAGCTTCCCAAACACTGTCGTTGTCAGCACATGCAGTCTGTCCACCTCTGTCATGTTGCCAACGCTCCAGTGTCTTTTGGCTTAGATTCCACTTTTACCCACCCTGCTGAGCAGTCGTGGTGGTTAGTGTGAAGTTTTCATTGACTGCCCCAGGGCCTGGTGAACACCAATCGAGGCGTGTCTGAGTGCATGAGAAACCATGACCTGGGGCTCTACTGACCGCGGTCCCGCCTGCCTTGGCCCTCTTCCTGCGCTCTCATTCCTGGCCACACGGACTAAGCATCCTCGCTCCACCAGCACTTCCACTATGATGTCCGCCTTGGAGCAGTGAGCCGTGGACTAAAACTGGGAGCAAATTAAAGCCGCGCTACCTTGAGCTGTGCTTGTTGGGTATTGTGTCTCAGTGCAGAATTAGCTGACTAAGACTACAAATGAGTGTTCAGTGACATCTTGACCCACAACCAGGATTCCCTGTCTTGCCTTGATTCAAAGACATGGCCAACCTGCAGGTTTCCAGAACATTCTGTACTGCTGCTTTTCCACCACTTTCTCATTATCACCCTCCTCAAAGAAATATTTTACACGAGTTTTGGTACAAGTTTATCTGTATGTAAATTTAACATTCCAAACACATTGCATGTTTGTTTATAAACTGCACATATATTTATGTTTTAAGCAACAAGGAACAAGTTTGTTTTTGTATCTCCTCCCAAAAGAAATTTTGTTCCCTTGGGGTGATGCTGCTCTGTTGAAGTGAACATGCTTCAGCTCTACGTGGGCTGCTGAGCAGGAAGGAGGAAATCTCTCCACTGCCGTCACCGAGAAACGAGCACCCTCCTCCCCCGTGGACCCAGGATCCCCTAAACAAGGCTCCTTTGTCTCCAGTGCGGAGGTTTGCTGAGTGCCTGGACGCCCTGGCCACGTCACAGCAGAGACGCCGCCTCCGCAGCCCCATGGTCACTTGGTCTCTGACCCACTTCTTCGCACAAGTGCTACTGCACATCAGTCCAGCTCAGCTTCTCCAGCTGTGTTCTGACTCTTCACCTTCAGCTCCTGACTTTTTCTTTTTATAAATGTAATTTCCTCTACAGAAAATGGAACAAGCATGCAGCATGTCACTAAGTCCTGAGACAGCTGATTTTGAAATTGAAGAGTAAGTCTCACCTTCTGCTCTCTCCTGTCCTGAGCCGCGCAGCGTGCTGTAAGAAGCAGGGGAGCTTCTGCAAGCCGCGCCCTGGGCCAGACCCTCGCGCTCTCAGACCATCCCACGGCCAACCCCTCTCAGCGCTCTGAGGCCGAGCCCACCACGCAAGAATGCTTGCCTCAACTGCACTTACCAGCACGAGTTTCCCAAACTCCTCCCCTTTATCTCTCCCTCCCGCTGAGTTTCTGAAGCCTTTAGGATAGGTTCCTACCACCGAACCTCTTATCAGACTATTTTATACACACAACATACTTTAATTATGATCTAGCTCAGACACAACTTTTGAGCAGTAATCATATTACTGTTTGAGAGTTTCTGCGACTGTTTCAGTCCCAAGAACAATACATTTTCATAGTTGGTTATTGAATGACAGATCAAATGATTGACTGATTAAATACAGATTACTCGATGGGGAAAAGATAAGGATTTAAAACAATAACTTGCTGCTGCAATCACTTGGCTAAATAACAGGGATGTGCTCACCGCTCGGCCAAGCACATGCTTGCAAAGACAAGCTAACCACCTTCGAAGTCAGACTTGACGCTCCGGCCCCCAGAGGCCCTCAGGTGTCTCAGGAAACAAACCATAAACCTCTCTGGACAGTGAATGTGGCTTTCAGATGCATTTAAACAAACACTTCCTGGTGTGAAAAGTTTGCATCCCCCCGGGGCTGTAAAAATTTCCCTTATCCCCACAGCCTCACCAGTGTTTGCTCTTACAAGAGAAATCCAGAGTATAAATAAATTAAAAGGAATTAAAAGACAGAAAATAGGAAACAGGGAGATACAACTCTTAGAAATGGGAAGGGGACCAAGAGAAGGAGCGAGCGCAGGAGGTAAAGAGGGGAACAGGTGTAAAAAGAATTAAGTTGTGCTCGTACAGGTTCCAACTCCTCACTAAGGATGCAGTCAGGTACTAAAGGCATGTACTAGCAAAAATACAAATTAAGAAAAAGAAAACAGAGCTCGCTGATATTTTGTTTTAGTTTGTTTGGTTTTTGAAAGGTAGCAAATGTATCGGGCCTTTTTTCAGTATTGTTGTTTGGCTATGAAGTAATGTTAGTAGCCTGTCATTGATGTATGTCATTAAGAGCTGGACTGATTCTATTATTCCAGTAGAGAAAAACACCTAGTACCAAAAGATACTTGGCCTTTGACCAAGACATTTAGCAAACACTTTAAGTTCAAGTAAAATTCTAAGCTAAAGGGAATTTATACAAGTGGCATGTATCGATTGCATTTCTTAAAATTGATGTGAAAGTGATCTTTCCTCGAACTTATTTTTTAAGTAATTGGAGCATGCCCAAGGACTGTCATTAAATATTAAGCGGTGAGAGACAGCCATATGGCCACCTCTGAGGGACCAGCGTCTCCATGGTGCTCCATCTGCGTCTGTAACAACCGACTCGCTATGGCAAGGACACAGGGCACTCCCGAGCAGCCTCGGTGGCGGCGGTGTCTCCGAGCGCACGGGGCGGTGCCACACATGCGACCCTCCGCTTCCTCTCCCCTTGGAACTGGTTAAACTTGTTAAACGCATCGCTCCAGAAAGTCCTAAGTTTACGCAGTAGTGTGTGTTTTTCTTTTTTTGAAGAAAGGCCCTGTTCTCAAGGTGACCTCACCTTCTTAGCAAAACACACTCTAAGAACGTATTGCTCCTGCACATCTGCATCCAATTTCAACACCACACAACAGTTGTGCAAAGACTGGGCGGAGGTGCTGAAAAGGAAGGATAGTCACAGCCAGCCTAGATTTTAGGACTCTGTAAACTCCATTTCTGAACAGCTGCCCTCCGAAGCGAGGGGCGTTCACATCTAGCCGGACACAGGCCCACGATGATGTTCGGCCCTGGCTCCCGCACGCTGACGCGCAGGCCCGTCTCCTACGCAGCTCGGCGGCCCCCGCACAGGTGGAGCGCGGCCCTCAGCAGCGCTGGTCGGAGCCTTCGCCTCGGGCCGGGCGGCCGCGACACTCGTCACAGTGACCGCATTGCTCGGGCTCTCGCTCCACGCCTCCTACCCTTCGCCTGCAGCTCTCTAACCATCTCTGTTTCACGCTTGAATCTGTTGGAGTTAATCTAGCTGTTTCCAGTTTGTACGCTAAGCGCGAGGACTCAGAAGAACCTCGCAACCTGCCTAAGTCCTCGTCACTCACAAGTGGCAGAGCACGAGTCTAAATCCACGTCCGACATACTACAAACATGAGATCCTTCATCACATCGTCGGGAAGGTAGTGACACTTGAGCAGAGTCTTAGATCTTTATTTTACTTAGGCTGTATAAAAGTGCTCCATTACAAAAATCACTAGAAGTCTCTCAGAAGTCAGTACGGTAAAATGTTATGGTTTTTGCCTTTCTTTTAAAAATATTTTGAACATGGAAACATTCCCTGTTAATAATTTAAAGGAGATTGAATAACTAGCTCAGTCAGTCTATCTTAAATGAAAATCAATTGACTCATGCCTTCCAATTATTTGAATTCATGTGTTTATCATTCTCTATACATATATGTAATTCAAATCTATAAGCTGCTGATCAATTTACTGGAGAGGAAAAGAGGTGCATCCGCTGGGGGTGTCGGGCCTCGGGCTGCCGGGGGTTTACATCAGTCAGCAAGTCTCACTGACAGAAGGGACGTCACCCCCTGCCACTTGGCTCTGGCTGAGGGTCACCGCGGAGGCTGGAACGCGACACTGAGCCAGAAAATCAGCATGGCGCAGTGGCCTCGGGGGCTGCCAGGCGGAGCCAGGTGAGGACCTGGAGCCCTGGAAGGTGCCCTTCCTTGGGGCAGCAGCTCCCCCTACTGGGCAGCCTGGAAAGGCCGCTTCACAAGCCTCACTCGACTGAAAATAGTGTGACGTACTTAAGCCAGTTCATCCAGGATTTACATTTTTTAATGGCATCTTCATGCTGGAGCGCAGGAAGACGGGAACAGCCACCTGGAAAAACATTTCCTTCACCGATTCTAAGGAAAGTCATCATCTGTGCAAACCTCAACAGGCTGGCGAACAACACAATGTGGCTTTCTCTACTTTTCCCTTAGGACCTTGCGCTGGTAATTTGTCTCTGTAACACACAATGTATATGCACGACCCGGCTAAAGGTCTGTCCTCTTTATTGATTGTTTCAGTGACCTGGCTAGTATCTCCGCACTCCTGTTCCACTTGTTTCTTCTTCCCCGCTTTCTTATTTCCTCACTTCTGCTTGTTTTAGATTAACTTCTCTCTTCCTTGTGTGGCATTTTTAGGGGAAGATTTAGGTTATTTATTATCTGCTGGGCGTCTGCAGCCCTGTGCCGCGGTGGGTCAGGTCTCCTTCTGCTCTTGCTGCTCGCGGGCTCGGGCAGCCCGACGGTGGTGGCAGCAGGGGCAACCGAGGGCCCGCGATATTGACCTGCCCTAGGAATGCGGTGAGACTGTCCTGGGAGAGGAAAGTGGAGCCAGCGAGGCTCTGAGCATCCGTCCTTGGCCGTCCCTTGGGGTGAAGGTGGAGTCCGGCCACTTCCGCCCAGAAGCGAACTGCCCTGCCGCGACCCTGCGTAGACTGCTGGCTTCGGTGCTGGGCTGTCCAGTGCTCTGGTCCGCACTGCTCTTACTGAGATTTGGTGGCTTTTCCCAAGTGCACGGATCTCCTGTGCCACGCCCCTTAGGTAAATTCTAACACAACAGGTTTGTGGTATAAGCCTGTCTGGCTGAATGCTTGCCTGCTGCCTTTTTTTTTTTCCTTGAGACAGGGTCCCGCTTTGTAGTTCAGGCTGGCCCTGAGCTCACTATGGAGCCCAGGCAAGCCTCGAACTCAGCAAACCTCCTGTCTCTGCCTCCCGAGTGCTGGGATGACAGGCGTGAGCCACCATGCCCGGCCTGCTGCCTTCTTAAAGAGCTATCTCATCAATAGCCTCTGAGTGGCGACGCTTAAGAGACTTTGTAAGTTGTGATAAGACATCCTTGACTTTTTAGGAGCAGTAAAACAGGGCAAATCAAGGGACAGTCTGCTTCCAGGAGATTGTGTAGTGTCACACAAAGAGCAGCGTTAAGCCCACTGAGCCACCTGGACACCCATCTCCTGGCACGGCCCCTTCGGATTTGAGAGCCATGGAACATCAGTGCCCTGATCCTGACGCCCCTTTCCTGCAAGGTCGGCCCGGCCCAGAGGCTACAGGCACTGACGCAGCCTGCTGCGAGCCCTTCTGCAGGAAGGTCTTCTGTGCCTCAGGACACACTCGGAAAAACAGAACTGAACTAGAAAGTAAGTTACTGTAGAAGGGGTGACGGAAATAAATCATCTCTTTCAGAAATGGGGGGTCAATGCCCAAGATCCCCACGAGGAGGGACCCTGTGGGAGAACTGTGGCTGGGATAACTTGGGACATCAGCCTGATCTGAGAGGCGGCCACCAGGGCGGAACGGGGCCCGGACGCGGCCTGCCGCCTGGCAGCTTACTGCAGAGCGGGGCTGGCTGTCAGGAGGCTCAGCCTCCCCAGCGGCTCGAGGGTGGGTGGACTGAGCAGACTGCCCCCCAGGAGCCTGCGGTGTAGACAGGGCTGACCCCTCCTCCAGCGTGAGCACGTGGCACAGGGCCCCAGGGCCACTCAAGGGGGGCGAGAGTCAGGGCTGCAGAGAGACGCTGATCTCATGGAAGAGCAGAAAGGGCCATGACCCACGGGAATTTAGGCACAAACAGAACTGGCCTGGAGGTCTCCGGGCCAGCCACCGGCCACACGGTAGGGTTTGTGTCTGGCTATGCCCACGGAGCCTCATGTACTCATAGCAGAGCTTTTGAGAGGATAGGTAACTTGGCTGTTGCTGGTGTTGTCGCCAGGTATCAGGATTTCTAGCCTTCCCGGCAAGCTCTGTGCAGCTCAGCTAAATGCTTGGAAAGATTTGGCTCACAGGGGCCTGACAGGCGAATGTGATCTTGGGAGACGGGCTGAGCCGGAAGAGGCAGATCCCAGGGTCTTAACCTGGAAGGATTCAAGTCACTTCCAGGCTCCTCCCTTCCCGCTCTCTTCTTCCTGGCTACCAGGAAGTGAGCTGCTCTCCCCTGCTCTGGCGGGTCCACCACCAGGACACACTGCTTTAGAGCCGGCTGACTGTGGAGTAAAATCTCTACTCACTGTGGCCAAAATTAACATCTCCAGGGGCTGGGGACCATGACCCAGCCATGAGGAAAGTGACTGAGAAATGCAGATTATTCGAGAAAGAATGTCAAATATCCACTCATTTAGTCCATCAGTATCTATAAAGCGATGAAAATGACTTGACAGTGTGAAATTAGTCCTGCTTTTTTTAGGCAAGTGCTCGGTATATTTTAGCACATAATAGCAAGTAAGGGATGATTACCATGTTTAACACATTTGAATATTTTTTAACTTAATTTTGCCAAGAACACAAGTCCTATTATGAGACTCATAAAATCTCAAAGAGGTAAATGAAACTTTAAAATAATTTAGGGAATCATTAATAATTAAGTGTAGTAACTGTTGGCCTTCACAAACAATTAGCGAGCTGTAACATTTTTTAGTTAAACTTTTAAAGCCTTGAGATGATGTAGTTCACACGTGACTAGAA
Organism: Thryonomys swinderianus; assembly: GCA_004025085.1. Lineage (NCBI taxonomy): Eukaryota > Metazoa > Chordata > Mammalia > Rodentia > Thryonomyidae > Thryonomys > Thryonomys swinderianus. Next base: position 35,904 of record PVIC010003969.1, on the reverse strand, counting down.
AAAAAAAAAGAACAACAACAACAATCCCATGTAACTTTGACCAAGTTATTCACAAATAAAACCTGACAAAGGTGCAGCGAGAGGAGGAGGATATTGTACTGATACAATCAAAACACAGAGCCAGCACCATTATCACCAGGGTCCCCCTGCCTGTCCCTCAAGGCCACGCTTGCTTCTTTACTGACCCTGCTTCCAGGTAACCCTTGGCAACCACTAACCTGCTCTTTACAATGTCACCATCGCAAGAATGCTATGGACATGGAGTCACGCAGGCTGCAACCTTTTTGAGACCAGCCTTACTATCTTCTCACTGAACAACCCAGAGATTTTTCCAAGTTGTTTCAATAGTTCATTCTTTTAGAGCTGTGTGGTGTTTCACAGTGTGGAATTGCCACTGTTTGCTTAGCCATTTACTTTTTTTAAAAATTGTTTTTATTGGCACATTTATATAGACATTATGATCACATTCAACACTGAGGGTTTGTGCCTGTACATGACACATCTTGATTCTCATTCTCCCTTTCTCCTGACCTCCCTATAACCTCCCACCCCCAGTGTCTTAAGCTTTGTTTCCTGTTTCATCGTCAAATGTTTTCTTTCTTAATCATTTGCTGGGCAAGCTACTATAAGTATCTCAGCATTTTGCTTTAGAAATAAACCTGCCATTCATCTTTGTAAATAGATTTTTTTTCTTTCCTTTTTTTTTTTGTGAATAGATTTTTGACGGACCCTATTTTTAAAAGCCTTTCACTGGGATAAAGTGCAATCGTTGGCTTAGGTAGTACACTTGTGTTCAGGTTTTTCAGGGACCTGCCGAAGTTTTTCCCAAAGTGGCTGTGATGCTTTGCTATCCGCCCATCCCACCCTGGGCGGTGCATGTTACTTTTACTTTTCTTTGCATTACTCTGAAGGTGTGCTGTGTGCTCTCAGTGGTTTTGATTTGCATTTCTTCAGTGGTCAATGACGTTAAACATGTTTTCATGTGCTCATTTGACACCCGGGTGTTTTGCTGTGTAAAATGGCCATCATCTCTGCACGCGTGTCAGTCTTCTCGTATTAGTTTTGCACGTCACACCCAGGTTTTCCCATTGTCCTTGGGGAGGGAGCACACGAGCGTGCGACACTTTCCTCTCTGCAGAGGTTCAACGTCATTGCTGCTTTCTACAAAGATTCAACACAGGGTCAAATATTGGCGCCAGCTACCCGCTGGCACAGGAAGGGAGAAGGCCCTGAGGAGGCCTGGGGGTGAGACCGGTGAGCGGCCCCGAGACCAGGCCTCCTTTGCCAGCATAGCTGCTGGTGCCACACATAGGCAGGTGGCAGGAAACCGGCCTGAGGAGGAGGATGAGGCACTTTGAGAGACGAGGCTTTGTTCCCGGGACGCCCTTCCCGGGGCGGAGGAGAGGGCACGTGGCGCTGGGCGAGGCCGGGTTTGGTGCGAGCCCGGAGGCTCCGCACGCCAGGCCCGGAGAGCCGCGACCCGCGCGCCTCGCCGGGGAACTTGTCCGCTTTTGCAGCCGTGATGTGGAGCCCGGTTCCCCCAGCAGAGGCGACACCTAATTCGGAGAGCTCCTCACAACATCTCCTATGAGAACGCGGCATTTGCCCATGAAGGACTTCTGAGGATGCGTACAAATGGGAAGCCAGAAGGGGCCATTTCTTTGTCACTAATAATATGTAAATTATTTTAGGAACTAAGATAGAAAAATAATTTTGTGAGTATCACCAAAAAAAATTTCATCTTATAATCAGTCCTTACCTGAACTGCATGCATTTTCTTCTAGTTTTTGGCACAGATGAAATGTGTATGTTTTGCATTGTACTTATGAAAGCTAAGGTTTCAGTGGACGGAAATTATTCTCATTTCATGGCATTCAAAGTTTTGGATTTTCAAGCTGACTGGCCATTGATTGAATTTAACATGATCCAGCTGTCATTCTCTATCAAGTCTAATATAAAATTGTGGCAGAAAGCTTCTGCCTACATTTTTTTTTATTTTAAACAAAAAGATACTTGAACCTGAAAAAAAGATACTTGATATAAAACTTCTTGATATTCTGAGTAGTATGATAGCCATATGTTCTTCCAAGCCTTCATTTCAAGTAAATATGCTTAATATTCCAACTTGTTTTTGAAAACCACACAAGTGTCCTAGATTTGTCAAAAGGAGAAACACTAATGGTTGGAGTAATTTTTCGCGATTTTTTTTTTCTCTATCGGGGCCTAAATCCTTCATCTCAGGGTTAAGACTGACCTACAATTACCTGGGCTATGCTGGCAGCAGTCCCGCTTCGACGTGAGCCCGTAACGGTCGGTGACGGGAGTCGGAACGGCAGCCTCTCCCTCCGGACCCGCCTCCATGCCTTCTGCGTCTGTGGAGCGTCCCTGGCACGCACGGTATGAAGACTGCAAAGGGACACAGAGAGCAGGCGGCCACGGCAAGCCTGGGAGACAGTCTGAGAGCCGAGACGTCCCTGCGGCTGCAGAAGACACCCTCCGCTGACGCCGCCCCTCTTTGGGACAGAGTGAGTCCCCGTCGCCTGCGGTGTGCTGCTTCCATCCTGGCTGTCCGAGAACTCACGGCAACCCAGGGCCTGCGGCTCCCGCTCAGCCCGGACCCTTCTTCTTCTGGAGTGGAAGAAACGTTGCTGAGGTCACACCAAACACAGAACCAGTAGTTACTCCCGACACTCAGCTCAGGAACACTTGGGCAGTTTCAAGGTCACAGTTATCAAACCCTTGTAGAGTGATCATATTTTTAAATGTACCGGTTATGCCCCATGACAGTAAAATTAATATATTGGTAGGTAGGAACTTAGAATCCTGAGTTAATAAGTCTGGTTGGAACAATAGCCATAGGACATGAGCTATTACCCTCCAGCCAGAGCTCAGAGGAATTAGCTAGTGGTCACTGTACATTTGCTTCCTTGAACATATGGCATATATTATGATGTCTTCTTAGAGGTTCCCCTCATCCTTCTATAATGAAATACACTGGCTTAATTTCCAGCAATATCTTTAAGTAGGGCATTAAGAAAAGCATTCATCGGAATCAGAGGTCAATACTGGGCCTTCCCCCTTCCAGTTAAATTAGAGAGACAAGTTCTAAAATTTATCTCATATGCTGTGACATTTTCTTTAAACATATTCAGTACACTTTTCAAAATTACAGTGAAAATGTAATATATTATGCCTAGCATATACTTGACATTTTAGAATTATAAACTGGTTATTTAATTTCCTTACTTTATGTTTAGAAAAAAAGCAATTCATTTTTATGAAGCCCAGAGGTTTTTCCTTATAAGCAAGAGTGAGACAGGCACATTTCCCAGCCCTGTTCATGATGTGAGCGTCCACAAGGCTTCACAAAGTAGCCCAAGATATGATGTCACCCACATATCACTGTTGGAGCTCCTGCTGGGGCATATACAGCTGTTCCCATCCTTCTCCTGCAGTAATAAAGTGCCTGTGCTGTGCCAACAAGCACCCGTTAGGAGGAGACCCCACTATGTGCCCTCCGTGCCTTGTCATGCCTGCTGTTCTCCGCCAGGCTTTGGAGAGAAATGCTTTGGAAATGGTACAATATTTAGCCACCTCAGTCCATTTCTATCAAATGTGTAATCACTACAGACTCAGTACTAGTAGTTACAGTAGGAATTTGATTGGGAGACTCAATGAGATATAAAGGCAGGTCAAGTTAGCAAATAAATCTGGATTTTTTGGTTGGGAACAATTAAGGCTTCCTCTCATTTTGCACAAGCTGGACAGATGCGTGAATAAATGGAGCCCGAGTTACTTACATTCACACCAGGTGGAAGGCACAGGAGCCCAGGCTAGACAGTCAGTAGGTGTTCAAGAGTAAAGGTATCAAAGGACGTGGAGAAGCAGGTGCCACGGTCACAAGAGAAAGAACTGCAGAGCTCTGGGAGTCCGATGTGTCACCAGATACAATGGCAAAGCCTGAGAGATGATAGCCTCAGTAGAGCTGTAATCTCCAGGCTTCTCTGTGGGCACTGGGCCCTAGAGGCGGGTGACCGGTGAGAAGATGCTTCAAGTATCAAAGTCCCAAGACACTCTACGGTGGCTCGTAAATGACAGTGACAATGAGCATCCACATCGCGGTCATCTCAGAAAGCCAGGAAGAACACCTCAACCCACTGCAGCCTTAGTCAAGCAGCAAGACTCGTGGACTTTCACGCTGATAATACGCACACGTCACCATGAAAATCACAAGGCTGTCCAGGGTTCCGGGCGCTTTCTGAGCTGCAGGGAGACAGGAGGAGCAGTCTCGCTGTGGTCAGGGGCTGCCTCCGTAGGACCCAGCCTGCCTGTTGCTTTGAACCCCCCAGAGAAAGGAGTGCTGGGCTTTCTACTGATTCCGACAGACGGGGCAGGAGAGGAGGGAAGGGGCCCTCGGATCCAAGCGGCCACACTGCCAGACGGTGACAAGCTCGGTTAGCGTGAATCTTGACAGTCGTGTTTCCCGAGGTAATTGATGATGTCCTGGAGTTACCAGGGCCCAGTTGGAAGGCTTCATTCCAAAATACCTTCACAATTTGGACCAGATGTTTTCCGTAGAGTCCAAGATGCGGAAAGCTAGTCTGTGCACTGTCAAGCTCAGTATCAGGTCCAGCCATCAGGGAGCCACGTGGGTGGAGGGACGTGTCAGGGGGCTGGAAAGCGGGAAGGGGTGGAGCAGAGTTCAGTTACAGACACCGCTGCAGTTCTCGGGCCTTTGTTTTTCTCAAGAGGAACCGAAAGCTAATCGGAGAAAGATACTAACAGTATTAGAACATGAAACAGCACTTTCTGTTGTGATGCGCGGAGATGCACCGGCAGACGCCCAGCATTTTCTTTCACCTTTGAAGACTGAGGCCCAGAGAGAAAGCAAACAAGGGAATCTAGGAAAAGCTATGATGCTGGTCACACACGCAGCGTGGGAGACTTGCGCTCGGAGCAGAGCACAGCAGTGCGGAAGCCAGTGGAAAGTGCGGAAGCCAGTGGAAAGTGCAGAGAGGGCCTTCCCAGCGGCACGGGCGCTTCCTGCACAGCCAGAGGGAAGCAGACGTCAGCAGGACTCGAACCAACCCCAGCCTTGTCCTGGAAGGACACCGTTTCTGCCAACACGAAAATGGGTGGTACTCCAGTTTAAAGACACACAACTAACAGAAATGGTATGAAGAAAACAATATTCCAAATGCCAAATTAGCTCGTTAGGAATGGTTCAAATCAACAAAATGTCTATAAGAAAACTTATCCTTTACAAGTTGCCTTTTGTAGGCTCAGATGGACAGTCCATGTATTGAACTTATCACTGAATATTCTTGAAGGCTGGAATGAAAAGGGAATTGAAGAATCATGTCTGAAACCGACAAAAATGGAATTTTGTTCAAATACCGCAGTTGCATAATAAATATAAACAAATACCTTTGTCTTTATGTATTTCTATACTGTTAGCCACACATGGCCTTTACTAATTTCCAAGCTAAGTGTAGTGCTTGTGTGATAGCCAAATCATCCTGTCCTTCCTTCTTCCTCTGCGTGCCCCTAGACAGTCAATAATCTGGCTCTTAATACTTCGTTCCAGGCCTCTCCTTGTAGACATGTTGAAAAATTAGACTGTGTTTTAGGGTCTAGCAAAAATTTCAGAATCATGGTATAAGTTCAAGAAATAGATATAAGGTTAAAAAATTAAAAGTAACAAAGTTCAGCATTTCATTTTTATATATAGCTTCAAATTATCATCCTCCCAGACTTTTGTGGGTGAGCCTCAAATCATTTAGCTAGGCTGTTTCTGAACGTTCACAAATCCATTCAGGGGACATACAGGTTTTCTCTGCTGTCCTTTTATGTAACCTTCCGATGATATGAATTCACTTTAGGTGCTGATTGATTTGCTAGATCTTTGTGCAAGACACAGAAAATCAATACAAGAAAATGAATGTGAAATATAAGTGCCCCCTGAAGATCTTACGCGTGTCTAAAGCTATTATATTCATCCCAGGCACCTATAAACTTTGTTCTTAACACAATGCTTAATGAAATAGAGGATAATGAAATGATAGCATATGGTTTAACACAGCAAGCTCTTTAAAGAGTAAGAAGTGTCAAACAAAATTCATATGAACATATGAAAGACATGTCTAGTTTTTAATTAAATGTTTCATTTCATTTTGAGATCACTGCAGAGTCACACACTGTAGCAGCAAATAAAAGAGATACCAAATATTCTTTACCAGGTTCACCAGTGATAACATCTAATAAAATTACCAGATAATATCAAGAAGTAGGACCTTGATGAAAGAATTATCTAGGTCTTTGCAGCCACCCAGGAGATCCTTCACTTTAATTCTTTATTCCTTCCCAAACTGCACTCCTTCATTAACCATTAGCAGTGACTGATTGGCTTTCTATGTGTGTAACTTTCTTATCTCATTGCTGTGATACAAATGAACCCTGTAGCTGGTGACCTTTGAAGGTGGCCCTTCTCTGAGTAGCATAGCTCCCTGGGTTCCTCCAGGGTACGTGTTGTGCTCCTATGAAGAGAAGGCTCTTTTCTCTTCTACTGTTCAAGGTTTTTTTCACTGTTGTTAGTTTTCAAATGTTTAATTAAAATGTGTACAGGTTTCTTTAGGTTTCTCTTCTTTGATATTCATCCAGATTCTTAAATCTGTAAGTGGATATCTTTTCAAATTTGGGAAATTGGGTGTCTTATAAATTTGCAGGCCAAACTCTGCGGTCAGTTCCATGAAGCCAAAGTCATGTTGCTGACAGGCCTGGGCCCTGCGCCTCCTAAGAAGCCGTTCCCTCCCTTCGTGTCTAGGGTCCACCTGGAGAGTCCAGCATTACCTTCCCACTCTATTCCTGGGCTAAGATGATCCCAGGGCTGAGGTTCAGAAGCAAAAACATGGAGACCCTGCCTGAGAATAACGCACCCCCCCATCCAAGTCTCCAACTCCCAAGGCAGACCTTGGGCCCCTGCATCCCAGAACCCTCCGTGCAGCTGGGCTGCCCTTCCTCCTGTCCCCTCCAGCTCTCCGCTGTCTGCCCTTTTAGAGGAAGAAGGCTTATGGAGAGCCTCACCGGGACTTGAGTGTCCTGGTGCACAGGACCCCTTGGATTATTTGATTAGTGGAATGGGAGCAGGACAGAGTCCTGTGGTCATGCAGAAAGGACACAGAACCTAGAAAGGTAGGCAGTGAGGCATACATATATAACTAGAACTGGATCCGGAAGCACATATACATACCTATTTCCTGTATATATGAAAATAAGCTCCCCCTCCTTCTGGAGAGTATACACCCCAGTTTGGACTTAGGGTGTGGAATGGCACTAGCCCCGTGTTGCCAACCCAGTGCCCCAGCCCCAAGTAGACAGCCAATGCATTTCTTCTCATCACAAAGACACTTCATGTTTCACTGCTCTTTTATATATGCTCTCAGGTGCAAAAAACTTCTTTATTCTCTGATATCCAAGCAAGAAAAAAATGCAACATCCATAAGAAGAAAGGTTGCTAAGGTAAGACTGAAAACAAACAAAATAAGAAAAATACTACAATGACTGTTAAAGTAAGTACCCAAAACAAAACACAAGCAAGCTAAAACTTCCACATAGCACTAATACAAGTTCTCAATAACAAGGAAAGAGAAGCTCACACTAGAAAATATTTCTTATACCAAGAAATATGTTCACTGTGTTAATACAACAGAACATATAAAGTCAAACATGCACCCTGGGATGTGAAAACATTTTCACAAACTACTTATTATTAAAAAAAATTTAGTGAGATAGGCGAATACAATATTACGTTTTGTAGGGTAAAAGACCAACTATTCTGTTTTCTGTTCAGAATATCGACCTTTTAGTTTAAAGAAATGATACTTTCTTTATTTGAATTATTAACATTTTTAGAAATACTAGTCAATGCAATTAGATAAGATAATAAATGTGGAAATGGGGCATTATTTCTCAAATTATGTATTTTTTAACATTAAGAATGGGAGAGGATTGACAAATTTCAGGTGAGTTTATATAAATAAATTTGATAGTCATTATTAACCTAACAAATAGTGGAATAAATAAATATTTTTAAAAGTCACAAAGATGTCAGAATAACTTGGAATAAACTCAAGGAATAAGCAATACCTGTGTGTGTAGAATACTTTCAAATCAGCCATCAGCATTTCAAATGAAAATATGTAATTTATTGTAGTAATATAAGAGGAATAAATAGAGCCCTAAAGCCTGCTAGCTATCCAAAATATGATTTCGGGTTCTCTAAAATCTAAGAGTGAATTCTAGGAATGATGGAAATTAATAGGAAAAGTGTAGCTTGTGGCACTGTGCGTACCTGGCAAGCACAAGGTCGTAACTTCAATTTTTGGTACCAGGAAAAAAATAAATGTAGGAATAGGAATAATGCATTGAGAGAAAGATAGCTCCTGTGTAAGAGAGACAGAAGGAGGATCAAAAATAGGCTATTCGCTGGGTGTGGTGGCTCACGCCTGTAATCCCAACACTCGGGAGGCAGAGACAGGAGGATTGCTGAGTTCGAGGCTTGCCTGGGCTACATAGTGAGCTGAGGGCCAGCCTGAACTACAAAGCGAGACCCTGTCTCCAAAAAAAAAAAAAAGGCTGCTCACCCACCCCCCTTTTCAAAAGCATTTTATATGGCAAAGCCGTGAGGTGAGGCATGTACAAAGTGGGACAAAACTCTAAGACTCAATGGGAAATCCCAAGGTGGGTGCCAGATGGGACAAACCATGACCAATCAATAAGATTACAAGTACAGTCAGCCAGGTAATACTAATTAAATGGGGATCAAACGGAAAAAGAAGTCATGTACAAAGAATTTCCCATTTAGAATAGCAATCATTGCTATTAATCACTAGGGGAAGTAACACTTCTTGTCTTTTTATAATGCTAACTAGTGCATGTACCTCAGCTGTTCTCCACAGTAGCTTGTTGAGGGCTGGCCCTACCTACAGGATATCTAATTTACTTACTTATCTACAATAATTGGATAGAAATATGATCAAGGTAAGTAAATTTGAATAAAACTTTAACTTTTCATTACTAAAGTATAATTTATACACAACTAAACTTGCTAAACTGAAGTAGAGAAGTTTGGAGAATTTATGTAAATGTAGCATCACAATCAAGGTGGTCCCAGCAGCATTCTGCATGCTGTTTCTCACTGATTCCCTTCATCTTCTTGAAGCTCTTCTTGAGATGCTTGTTGACTGGTAGGAGCTATGTTTGTTTCCATGTTACACATAAACAGAACCTGACAACCTGAACTCATGACTGGGCTCTTCTGCTTGTGTATGTAAGTGTTCCTTTTACTGTAATGATGAGCAGCATTTTTCTCTACGAGTTCAATTTAAGTTTTGATTTTTCCATTTTCTCTTTAGAAACATTTGGATGCCAATCATTTTGGAGTTTTATGATTATATAAAGAACTTCTTTTTAGAATATATATTCTACAAATTTATATGTATTTTATATATATATAAAATTAAAACATGTACAATGAATGTAAACATATGAACATGTCACTATATGCATTTACACATATGTGTGCATAATTTTACTGGTCAATAAAAAGACTTGCAGTCCAAATTTTTTAAATGGCAAAAGACTTCCATAGGTATTTTTAAAATATGGTATGAAGTTATAGGTAGGTAAGCTAATTAGAAACCTCGTAGGCATTAGATAGGGCTGGCCCTCAGAAACCCCACATACAGGATAGCCAAGGAGCCAACAGCATAGAAAATGATCAAGACACATTCTCCACAGGTCAATGTCACGAAAGGAGAAAAATGGCCACACTCACACAGGACAAAGAGCAGTGATTGACACCCTAAGTAGGCATCAGTCCTCTGAGAGGCAGCACCAAGGTCATAACCCATCTGTCCAGGAAAGATCCCTGTCTCAAAGTGCTTGTAAGCCAGCTACATGCTTTTCCAGTGGCTCTCCATTTAAACAATATTACTTAAGTGACTATACTTCTAATCTTATTGGTTAACTATAGTTTTTGTCCATCTTGTGATTTCTCATTGGACCAATATTACCTAAACTAACGTACTTGCAATGTTACTGGTTGACTACAGTTACCTGTGGCTTTGCTTCATAAAGTCCCCCTGGGAAGCAAGGTGGGTATGTCACCCGCTTTCAAGTCCCTTTTCTGTCCCTCTGAGGCAGAGGCTTTCTTCCTCAATCACCTTTTCCTACTCTTAAACTCTGTTGTTCCTGGAATTCACCCTTCGATTTTAGAAAACACAAACTCATGTTTCAGATATCTAGCAATTTTGGAGGTATAAAATTTCCCTGGTTTGGATTATTTTTGCTTATTTAGACACTGGGTTTGGATCACTTGCTGCTCTGTATCAGAGTGACTGACTACACTCACACCTGCCTGTGACAGTGCAAAGTGTGCAAACCCTCATAGAACACTTTGGAAAATTCGCATACAGGTAAATACAGTCTCACTGGATAATGAAAGAACTCCATTCTTTCTCTTTCCTGGGGAAAAATGAAGGCATGTATTTATAAAATCAGATAGATAAAATCTTTGTAACATAGCTTTTAAGGGCATCATTTGTGTGTGTGTGTGTGTGTGTGTGTATGTGGTTCAAATAAAAATGTTACTAGAATTTTTTTTCAAAACTAAGAATGTTCATTTGAAAAACTAAATAAGAATCACCAGAGATATTGTGGAAATATGTGAGAAGGAATTTCTAAGTTGTAAAAATGATCTATTCAGATAAAAATTAAAATACTGTGGTCCAGGACATGAAGGACAGACAGACTATGAGGAAGGACCAGGCGAGCAGCCGAGATTGTCCCGGGACTTGGATGAATCTGCTTATTTAAGCCGATATTAGGAGTAGAACAAGGAGAGTAATCGGTCCTGCACTGAGATTTCAAATCAGAATAACCACGTTGCCTTGTGAAAGAAATGATGCTTTTTCATGTAGACAAAAAATCCGCATACAGTTAAATTACAGACACAGAAATTGAAACTCTAATGTATTTCACAGGAAATATGAGAAGATATTTTAACAACCCAGTGAAAGGGGAACATTCTGAAATTTAAAAAAATAAAGGAAAAGATCAATACTTTGTTCACTACTTAACTTTTAGAAATTTGTTATGAAAAAGCCCCCTTTAAAATGAGAAACAATCAGGAAACTGAGAGATGTTTTCAAGATACAGAACTAACCAAGGAGTAGAGCTCAGACGGTAGAAAGAAATGAAAATCAGAATAATGCGAAAAGTAACAAAAAAGAGATAGAAACATACATAGAAGTTGTAAGTTTCAAGAAGAGGCATGAGTGTGGAGCAGTTCACAGAGCCCAGGGACGCTCACCTGGGGACGGTCACAGGCCTGGAGGCTGCGCCTGCCCCAGGCCTCGGCTGGGCCTTCCCGTCTGCGTCCCGCCAGCCTCCAGCGCACAGGCGCACAGCCGAAGACCACGGTCTGTCGTCCCGTGACTGTCTCTGCTGTTTCTTCTGGAACTTCTCCTTCTCAGAAGGACACACATCCAGAGGTGAAGAAGAAAGATTTGATTGGAACATTAGAGGTTCTTGTCAACGATTTCACTGTTTCTTCATAACTTAAAAAAATAAATCATCAGAAGAAAAATAGCTAAAGCTATTTTAGCTTTAATAAAGCTAAAGCTATTGTAATAGCTAAAGCTATTGTTAACACATATCAGGTGTGATTAAAAACCCTGTGTGTTGGGCCGGAGATTTACCTCAGTGGTTCTGGCGCCTGCCTTGCAAGCTCAAGGTCCTGGGTTCAATCCCGGTAACCACATACAATGCTGGGCGTGATGACTCACGCCCATCAGCAATCAATACCACCTACCACAGTGCCGGGCCTGGTGGCTCACACCTGTCATCCCAGCACTCGGGAGGCAGAGGCAGGAGGATTGCTGAGTTCGAGGCTTGCCTGGGCTCCATAGTGAGCTCAAGGCCAGGCTGAACTACAAAGCGAGAGCCTGTCTCAAAAAAAAAAAAAAAAAAAAAAAGAACCCTGTGTGTTTAAATAAAATTGTACTACAGCGAAAGACATAGTGATATTAATCCTCCTCAAGACAGGCTCTTCCTTCAGATGACCCACCCTGTTGTTCTGGCCGCTCTCTACACAGCTGGGAAGGCCCCGCTCGGCGTCTTTCAGGTTGTGATGAAACGAGCACCCGGAGGGCGGCTGCTGTGTGCGAGGACACCGCGTGCCTGGGGCGCCCCCTCGCCCGACCACACCTGTGAGGCTTCCGGCTCCGCCGCGGCTTCCAAGGGGCTGTGAAGAGCAAGGACGCTGAGGCCTCTCGGGAGAGGGAGGCAGCCGTGAGCGGGCAAGGACCGACACACGTGGAAGAGCACTTTCAGAGGGCCTCAGAGGAGCCAAGGGCAGTGGGCTAAGTGTGCCAACGGGGGCAAGTATTTTGAAACGGATTAATGCCAATGTGGCTTTTGTTAGAACGTTGTACTAAACATTCACCCTATACCTGATCAGCCTCATTTAAGAAAGAATCCGAGTTCCTAAAGTTAAGGGCCATCTGAATCCAAGGTATTTTCGTATCAGGATCACTGTAATGATACGGATGACGATCTTTGTAGCTAAGTTTCACTCTGAGTTTCTTAATGGACACAGATGTTGCAAGACGCCACGCACCCCGTTATCCCCGCCGAGTCTGCCTGTCGGGCGGCCTGCAGGCCGTGTCAGCACCCTGCGCCAGCGTGAGGCCCCGGCCGGCTCCACAGCCTCTGTCTTCTGCTTACTGCAGCCCCAAGACAGCACCTGGCCAAGAGGGGCGGAGTAGCGGCCGGCCCCGAGGCTGAGTCTGGGGGTCGAGGTCCGGGGGCCCGTGGGAGCCCCCGCTCTGCTGGTGCGCTGCTGGCATCGCTCGTGGCTCAGTCTTCCAGGCCGGCCAGCTCAGGTCCAGAGAGCAGACGGCAGGGGTCTGGTCGTCTGGGCGTCGCCTTCCGAATCTGGGCTTCCCAGTTGGAGCTGGAGCTTCTCACACCTGGAGGCTCGATTATCCGCAGCCGTGAGTTTGTGCTGTTGTAAGAAGAACCTGCACTAAAATGAGTGGGAGGGGATGTGCAGCTCTGCAGTGGGAGCGCAGGTGTGTGGGTCCCTGTGAGCTCCCCGCCCAAGGGCCCCGGCGACACGAGGGCGCCACCGGCTGAAATCTGAGTGCCGCATTTTCTGCTCGGATCCCCCAAAACCAGGGGCCTGGGCCGTCCGGCCCACAGCGCAGCAGAGTGCGGCTGCTGCTCCTCATGGTGGTGCGGAGAGTTAGAAGGGCTGCTCGCTGCCTAGCCCAGCAGGCCATACCTGCAATGAAAGAAAGTAATTTCAAACCACGGTGAGGAATTAATATTAAAAGTGTTGCAATTAGACAGGAATCTGATTAACATGAATTCTAGAAAAGCCTCAAAAGATTCGTATTTTATGATCTTTTTAAATAAAAAGTTTACCTGATTAGACTGCTCTTAAAGGTGACATTTTTTTAAAGTTCCCAGCAATTTACCTATAGTGGATTTCAACATGATGGCTTCCTGTCTGTGAGGCTTCCCTATTTTTAAATTTTATGAGTTTCTCCTGGCAGTTTTGTAGCAGTTAAGACCAAAATCCGGATGCGTGCCACCCTTGTAAAGCGGAGAAAAAGAAGAAGAGGAAGAAGAAGGGAAAATAATCAATTTGGTATCAAATTTATTCCAAAGCAGAGAAGTGCATTTTTTTTTCTGATTGTGGAAAAAAGACATGCGAAGAGGTCAGAGGTCGTGCAGAGAGGAGACAGTATTGTGCAGGACCTGTCACGCATCACCACCTATTCTGACATGCACGGGGCCGTTTGTTGTCTGTCGAACATGCAAATTAAGTGCCTGCTGTCATCGCCAGCCGATATCTGAAAGTGGAAAATGAGACCACCTGTAACAGTGAATGGCGTGATGGACAAGCATTCAGGCCTCGTCATCTCGGGGGCCATTCACAGCACCTCGAATTGCATATGACATGTAAAAATCTTTTCTTAATATTCACAACCAGGAAGTTTGGGGAATTATGGAGACTTCGACTGCTGCATCTAATGGGTTCTCCAAGCAGACAGCTGTGACTGTGAGCCGGCTTGATAATTAGGTGTCCAGGAAGATTTTATGCCACGAATCAGTTAAAAGGGAGAAAAGAAAAAGAAAATAATGGCAAGCAAAACTCGCTGGGATGGAAATGGCGTTAACCCTGTGTGTCTCCTCTCGTCAGCGTCCCATAAACCAGGATTAATTTTCTGGCCTGAGCGTCACCACTCGTCTCAGCTCACGGGTTTAATTTGCAAACCCGTCGCGGCCCACAGGATGCGGTGCTTAGCTAATTCCTGCCACCGGCTGGGGGGTGGGAGCCCCTCGGAAACGTGATCCTGCTTCCCAAGTCAGGCGCTGATCCCCAGCTTGCAGAAAACGTTCTTCCATCAAAATGAAATTTTGAGAGGTGCCCGCTATCAAAATAAGAGACAGGCACAGAGAATACAGCTACCCTCGCACAAATCAATGCGTTTAATGTGCTGCTCCATCTTTCATGTTTTTCTTTTGTTTTGTTTTGTTTTTCTTTCTCTTTTTTTGCACTGGATGCTTCTATTTGTACGCAGAAGCATGGCAGGGACAACCTATTGAGAAAAACTAGAAAATAAACAGTGATTGAGAACAGAATGTTCCTCGCACTTGGATTGGTGCTAAATCACAGGAAGGACTGGGTTGTCCTAAGGGAGACTGAGGGATGAAAGACACAAGGGTGACTTTATCCGAAACACCCCATCTTCCTCTCCTCGGGCCCCAGCTCCGTAACTGCAGTTCGAGTTTAGCTGGAGAAATCAACACGGCGTCCCCGGGGAGGGGCCGCGCTCTGCCCCTGGAGCCTCAGGGTCAGGGCCCTGATCAGCCGGCCAGAACCCGGAGGAGCGGCCCTGAGCCTGAGGAGGGAGCGGGGGTGCAGGCGGCCCTTACTCTGGATTTCTGCGTCGCACGCAAAACCCCCACGTTCCCCGGCAGCGTGTGTGTGCACACGACCTTGAACTTCTTCTCAGAAGCCGTAACACTGTATCAAGTTTAATCTCAGGGTGGGCAGATGCTGAGACAAGGCTCTTGTCAAGGTTTGGATAAAATAATTTCCCCCTTTTTCCGTGAAGACCAGAAAGGGAAAGCCTCTTCTGAAAGGGCCAGGCCAACATCCGTTACCCCTCAGCTCTGTGAATGACCCTTTGTTGGGGCAGGACAGCTGCCTTGTATTACATCCGACCCTAACACCACCGGCGCAGTGCAGCCGAATGCTGATGATTGGCACGCTCTGTTCCCTGACAAGGACTTCGCAGGACTCTACAAGCCAGGTTTGCAGGCACCACGATGCTTCAAGAGAACAGGGGTGAGCGCCTCTGCCCTCTTGACATTTGGACTCTAGCGACGGGAAACACTAACTCGCAGAAACAATAAAGCCGTACAATGGAGCGTTGTGAGGAGGTGTGTGGAGAAACGCACAGTACGGACGGGGGAGAGGGCAGTAGGCTCACCGCTCAGAGGAACGTCAGGAGAACCCAAAGCACCACAGAAAGTCCCTTGTTTGGCCTGTTATTTGCAAGGCCGAGCAGTTTAAAAATTAAAACAGTGTTATCAATGATAGGAAATGTCAGAAAAACCTATTTTTGACCTTACACAAAAGCCAGACGGCACCGCTAGTGAGCTGGGCATGGATGGCAGGCAGTTACTATGTAAAATGCAGTTACTATGTACACACTTAACACCGAATGAGCTACATTGCCGAGGAATTAACCAACTCCCCGTGTAAATCACAGCCGTATTTTGGCTCCTCTCCGTCCTTTGCAGACCCGAGGTCACGCAGGCCTCCTGCACATGTCCTGGAAACTCTGCGTGTCTCTGTCCAGCTTGAGGCCCAGCAGCATCTCGTGAATAGAGTGAAACAGGCCACGATGTGGACATTTACACGTTGCTGGCAAAGGTGCCGAGAGCCGCCCGCCGGCCAGCCTCGGACGCCCGCGCAGGACCCCAGGCTCACGCACAGCGCCGAGAGCACAGAGGGCGCCGAGCTTCGGGCGGGGCGGGGCAGCGAACTGGCGCCTCGTCATTTACCGGGGCAGGTGCGGCCGTGCCTGTTCCTCTGCCTTCCTGAAAACCTGCCCATCCGGGCCTCAAGGTGACCTCAGCGTTGTTCATCAGGTTCCGCTCCACCCTGACGCCCCCGAAACCCCGAGAAGCGTCAACACAGACGACTTTAACCCGAGGTGACTCGGTGGGAATCCGAGCCTGCAGGATCCTCACTCAGAACAGCAGTTCCTCTGACAGTTCGGCTCCGATCCCTGCGGCTGCCACCGAAGTGAGCTGCGCCGGGCGCTGGGGTCAGAGCTCAGTGCCTTCTGTGCCCGAGCGCTAGGCTCTTACAGAGCCGTCACGAAACGGAGAAGCCCCTGCCGCCGAGGGGTCGGCCCCGTGCTGGTGCTGGTGCTGGTGCTGGGTGAGGCGGGCAGCACGGGCAGGTGGGGGCTCCGTGGTCCCCCAAGATGGGTCAGCTAGAGGGCTGGGAGCACCCCTGGGCGCGGTGCACCCCCTGGATCTATTTCACATCGGCATCATGGGGTGACTTGCATTTATTCTGTGGAGAAAGCATGATTATTTTTACAGATCAGATAGAAGCAGCTTAGAAAACAAAACCGTGACCCATTTTTCTTGGGTTCACATGACGGGAAAACAGCAGAGAGAGATTCGCTTCGAGCAGCGCACGCTGGGCGCAGCCACGGGGACCGTTTGCCCAGAGTTTCGCTTGGACTCGGGCCAGCTGCACGGGCCAAAGACGCTCACCAGCAGGCGGCGCAGAGGGATCGTTTGCAGGACAGGCCTCCATCTCCGCAGCATGCGCAGCTTGCGGGGCCGGGCCTGTGGCCGTGTGTTTGTGCGTGTGCCAGCCCTGCCAGGGGAGGGGGCGGGGGTGGCCGTGACTCCCGAGTCTTCCGTCCCTCAGGGAGGCGCGGTGCAGAGGCTGCGGCAGCGGCGGCCAGGCCCTTGGAGCGCTTCCAGCGGGGCGGGCGGTGGGCAGCCCCCCGAGCAGCCCGGCCGTCCAGCGGCACAGGTGTCCGCTCCCCCGCGGGACGGGCGGCTCGGGGAGGCTGCGCGCCAGTCTCACCCACAGTGCACCGTGGGTCAGAGCAAAGCGTTTCCTCCTTTCTCTCCTCCTGAAGTGCAATTAGTTTATTTATGGATTGATTTTTTAAAATTATGTTTCCAATACATAGCAACTATATTCAGCTTGGAGGATAGTTTGCTCTTGAACCTTAGGTAGATATTTTACTCTAATTTTTCTTATCCTGCTCAGAAAGTACCACCCGGCACCTTGCTTTAATGCTACACGGTTCGGGAACTCTCCGCTTGGCAGCGAGGCCAGGAGAGGGCGCCGCCGCGTCCGCGGGCAGACCGTCAGACTGAGGCGACCCCGGCACGACCCAGGAGGACTCCAGAGCTGCTTCGGAAAGTGGCAAGAAAGACGGGAGAGCCGCTTGAAGCAAAGAGGAGTATTTTGAGGATAAACTGGCAATGCAGCTTTTATTTTAATAATCTTCTTAAAACAGTCACCATACGCGAGATGACGCCTCGTAACTCCTGCAAAGGTGTGGTTGTAACTGCCAGCGATAGGCCACAGTGCTTCAGCAAAACACAGCCTCTGCTAACACTGTCTTCAAGGCTGTGAAAACTCTCCGTCTTAAAAATGTGAGCTCCAGACATCACTCTCCTGGGCAAGTCAGCAGTATATATTTTTTGCTCATTTTACCGGGAAGGGATGAACATATATTCAAGTGTATTGAACTTGTCATGTAACAGAGCTGTCTTCTTTGACTAATCTTTTTAAAATCTGATAAACAGGCCTCACCCCTTTGTCCGCACCTGTTGGTGGGAGCCTGCCCCAGACGTCCACATCCTTTTCTACAGAGTCCGTACGTCTACTGAGCAGCAGGCACGAACATGCGTCCTGAAAAAATAGTCCCTGTGACTAAACATACCTATCGTCTCCCCTGTGAGGTCATGCACCGCGTCTGGGACCAAGCGGACTGCAGTGCGTGTTCCTCAGAGCGCGTGGCTGTGTTTCCCTGGGACCACCGGGCCGGGCGCGGTACGGGGCCGAGCTGTGACGCGGTTTCCTGACTCTTCCCGTCAGCGTGGACTCGGGCGACCCGCAGTAGCAGGCGGCGGAGGGAGCGAGCCGGAGCATGGGCCACTGCTTCACTCCGGCGTGCACAGCCTGCGCTAGGCTGCAGCGCTCCCGCTGGAGGCGGCCGCTTCAGACGGGCCCGGCGTTTGGAGCGCCGTGTCCACCTGAGCGGGAAACAACCCGAGGCTTCGGCTGCAGCTCAGTTTGGCTGCTGTGTGCGCTCCGCGTCCACTCTCCACGACCTCGGTGGGGGGGACCCCAAGGCCACCGTCCCCGCTGTCCTGGCCCTCACATGCTTCGGGCCATCTCCCCTGTGGGTAGGTGATGCTGCACCCAGCTCTTCAGCCTTTCTGCCCACTCTGTGCTAGGAGACACTCCTGTGTTCCTTTCTGGAAGCATCAGGCTTTCCAAGAGCTTCGCCGGCGGGAGCAGCGCCCCCTGCCTTGCGGAGGAGCGTGATGCACACGCCCGGCCTCCACACAGACCTCGATTCCTTTGCTTTGCTCCCTTGCTCATCACGGCAGCCAGTTTAGACCAGGACAAGCAGAACTACCCTCTCGCTGCAGGACGGCCTGCAGGTGTCCACGGGGCCCGGCATGGGCGCGTAACACCAAGTGTCCGCCCTCGACAAAGCTAGTCTCTCAAGAGGAGGAGCAAGAGCAATTGGCTTATTGAACTGGCTTAAAAGCAAGTATAGGGTTTCCACTCTGAACTGAAAGAAGAGCATGACTTTTCTAGTCCTCGAAAAACCAAAGAAACCCCTCAGCACGAGCGTCCCGTGGGTCACACACCTACCTCAGCCTGCAGCTGGCAGGACGGAGGAGGCCTGTCTCTGGGCCCACCTCGCAGGCTGCTTCTTCCAAAGAGCTTCGCTTATCTAATTTGCAATTATGACTCACAGTTTGTGTGAACTGGTTATAAAAGTCTTAAAAACACTGATTCTTTCAGCAAAGCTGAAGATTTTCCCTCACACATTCTTCTTATTTTTAACAGAACCTGCTATTTTTCACTAATGTCAGACACAGTCAAAACTCTGGCTGATATTTAGGTTCATAATTCCATTATACCAGCAATTTGATACCATGAATCACATATAAAAATACAAGAATTTGAAAATTTGGTTCCCACCCCTTTCCAGAGTGTTGGTCTTTATAGCATTTCAGTCTTATTTGAAGTTGAAGGTACAGTTTTCTTAAAAATGTTTCCATTTTCTCAACTTATTTTTAGCTGTTATCTTTTAAGTGTGCATTTCTTTCAAGCAAGACACTGCTTCCCCTGTGCCTGAGGCCCGGTGCCCTGGCACCAGCCGGCTCTGCAGAGAACACAAGTTCCCCAGCTCTGGCAGCGCTGGACGGAACAGCACAGACATGACCTCCAGAGCCTCCTGCCGGGAGCCCGGGTCCACCCCGCAGACTGTGGGCCGGGATTGGGCCATAGCTCGAGTCCAAAACAGGCTTCTCAGAGCATTGAACAAAAAAGACAACACATGTGTAATAAAATGGCTCTGTGTCAAGATATATGCTTCCAAATTACTTTATTTTAACCTATTAACACATAGTTGGCATTAGCTTTCTATAATAAACTAAGAAAGCACATGGCAACTTGATTCAGTTTTTCCAAAGCCTGTTGATGGTGTTGATTAGAGCAGCTGCTTTGGTGATGTGGTCCGCTGTTAGCGTTAACTATTTTTAAAAGCTGCCCATGCAAATATTTACAGAGTCATAAAATGTGCTGGAAACTGAATAGTTATAACATCAAGTGTATTTTGTGTATTTATCACTCATTTTTCCTTTCCCTTTTGGATTACTTGCAGGAAACATTTCTATTCTGTTCTAAAACAGTGGCTCGCAGGGACCTAGGAACAAAGCCCAGTGTGAATATAAATTGTTTGTCAGCACAAGGCACCGAGGGCGTGGCCGGGCCCTCGGTCAGCCCCAGGGCGGCTCTGTCCCGGGTGACGAAGTTCTGGAGCCGGCTCTGTCGTGGTGGCAAGAGACGCTGCCGGCTCTGGGCTCCAGCCCTTGGTAAAGAGGAGACAGCTGCGCCGATTCTCTGTAATTAGTCAAGGTCAGACGCTGCAAATGGAAGACATGCACCGTTTGTCAGGCACACAATGGCTGCGGACCCAAGCATTCGGGCCGGGGTGCTGAGCCAGGGCCCTGTGAACGGGGTGGTGTGAACTGCCCTTCCTGTGCCGGCGGGCAGGGGCACCACACGGGACGGTGGCAGGCTCGTGCCGGCGAGGCTCGCTGGCAGCACGGCTCGCAGTCTCGCAGTCTCGCTGTCGCTGCAGAAGCGCATGTTCATGGACACAGCGCGGCGTCGGCGACACTTGAAGGAGACGCTGGAAGAGGCACGAGAGGATGAAAGTGCTCTTCACGTGGGCTCGGGACGCGTGTTTGCCGCCCGCATTCAGTGGAATAATCTTTTAAGTTACCAATTGATTCAATGTAATCCTTTAAATAAAAGGATGATTACTTTCAAATGAAGAGCAGAGCTTGGGAATGAAAACATAACTATGCCGATAAAGGAGGACATGCTTTGTCTCACCGGTTCCTTGCAGGAGCGCTTGCTTTCCAGCAGGAAAAATCCACATGCGCTCCAGCGGCCTACTCAAATAAACTCAAATAAATTCAAATGAACTCAGACCGAAAAAAACTTTCGGTACTAATATTTTACATCTGCTAAAAGGTTGTAATTTGTTCTAAATATACATACACACACACACACACACACACACACACATACAGTTCTGAGAGCTAAAAAACAAAGCAGCAAAGGGAACACAGACCCTTTCATCAAGATGCACCGAAGTCGGGGAGGGGCTGCTTCAGAGTGAGAGCCCCTTCCCTCTGTCCATGCCCGTGTGCCGGGCTCCCCGGCTACACTTTCTCCAGGGCTCGCGGGAGGCTGCACTTCAGCCCTCGGCAGAGGGACCCCAGGACCGGCCGCCTCCACCTGCCTTGTGCATAAGGGCCGGTGCGTAAGGGCGGCCTGGCGCGGAGGCGGCCGTGGGGCGAGGAGCCGCGCCTCTCCCCAGCACTCCCGTCCTGAGCAGTCTCCAGGGGACGTACTTTCTGTGGACCCAGGGCCTTCACTGGCGTCTCATTATAAAGCCTTCCCACACCGCGAATTAACCTCTATCCACTCCTGCAGCAGCATTTCCACCCTCAGCAAAAGGGACAAAGGATTGTTCCAAGAAGTTACTGGATGATGTGCGCATGCGCGCACGTACACACACACACACACACACACACACACACACACATCTGTTAGAAATTACAGAGTACTTTGCATTTGCAGGAGATGCAGAGAGCAGGATAGTTCAGCCCCTCTCCATTCTCCCTCTTAGACTAGGGGTTCGCTCTCCTGGGGTGCACAAAGCAATCCGTTTCTGCTCGGCCTTTTACCCCGCTCTCATTTTCAAACGAATGTCACAGCGAGGAGACGCTGGGTCACACCCTGGCCATTGCGGTAGCCGAAGCGGGCGCACAGCGCACTGCGCACACACCGCTGACTCGGTGTAGGAGGAGCCACACCTGTGCGTGCACTCTGATGTGCACGGCGTGCACACACTCGCAGGCTTTGGGTCACATGCCCCATCCCCTAGCTGCAGGAGCCATGCTCAGCCCTGCCCTCCTCCTCACCTCTGTATCAAGAAAGAAAAATCCAGAGCTAAGCAAAGCCTGGCCCTGGCACCAGCGCTGGCAGATTCCCCTGATCTTCACGCCTCCTGGGTTTCCCCGCGCTCCGGAGAGTGATCAGACCAGCTGTGTCACCGGACGATCCCACACCCGTTCTGACAACTTCCCTCTCTGCGGGGTTAATAAAGATAACGACCTACTAACTTCGTTATTTCTCCATAGTGCAGTTTATCCTCAGGCGCAAGGCACTGACGGTCTGATGTAATCATGGCAAATGATAGTCTTTGAATTCTCACTAGAAAATGCACTAAGCATTTGAAATTGAAATATGCTATTAGCATCCATTGATTTATAGTATTCCCTTCCTATAGGATTTTTCTCAATTTGGAGGAAGCGCCACTGTTTCCATGAAGCAGATTTCCCCTGGCCCCAGTCCCTTTAAGAAGGCTTTAGGAAAATCCCTCTGCAGGGCCTGAGCCCGCCGCAGAGCACCCCGTCCCGCTGGGCCTCTCATCTGCTAGCGGCTGCTCCAGCGAGGTCCCTAGTAGTTAATCACGATGGAAAATGACACCACCCGCGAGCGCGCGGCTTCCTATTGTCTCAGCCCTCTCCGAAGGGGCATAATAACCACCAATGGGAGAAGGTGACTCCGCAGGCTGATTACAATGTCATTATGTCTGATTATTTTCACTGCAGCCTCTAGCGTGTGCCATTACCACCTTCTTAGAAGACTTACAGGCAGCCCTTGTATTTATTCCTGATCCTAAATCTGAGAATAAACTAATGGGAAGGAATAATATTTATCATTAAGATTAGCTTCTTAAGTCTTTGATAAACTCGGACAGATTTTCAGAGCCAGAAGTTTATTCGGACTGAGCTAGTTTGACCCATAAGAAGCAAGCAGGTAGTATAACAGCCGGGTCCTTCCTCTTCCGAGTGGATAAAGACAGTGCTTACACAGGTCACTGTCCTCTGGTGGAAAGCAGAAGTGAGTGCATTTCTACGGAAATGTAAAACGACTTTAGGAGGCAAAGTCAGTCTAACTTTCTTAGATAAGACAAAATGCTAATTAATGTGCGGGTTATAACATCTAACTACGACCCATCACATAAATGCTTTCCCCTCAGATGGGCAATTTCAGATTTGACTAGATCTAGCATTTCATAAAAAATCTCAAAGAAAATAAATTATATCTCTCTGCACAAGGGACACACTGTGCTTTTCTCTGGTTCCTAAATGTGCCAGAGCCTTAACCCCCTGCTGGCCCTGCAGGGGAGATGCTCTGTGTAGAGCTATGAAAGGAACGGGGACCCATACAAACAGTGGCTTTTATAAATTAAAGCTCACTCTGAGTTTTAAAATTAAGCCACGTAATTTCCTTTTTTTTTTTTTTTTTTTTTGAGACAGAGTTTTGCTTTGTAGTTCAGGCTGGCTCTGAGCTCACTATGTAGCCCAGGCAAGCCTGGAACTCAGCAATCCTCCTGCCTCTGCCTCCCGACTGCTAGAATGACAGGCCTAAGCCACCACGCCTGGCTAATTTCCATATTTTTGTGAGAAACTATGAAAGTCTAGGGATCTATAAAATAGTTGCATGGTCTTAGAACTTCCTTTTTGTCTCATAAAAAAATTATGTTCAGCTTTCAACTATCATAAAGCTATAATTATTTCCACTAATTTTTTAAAGAGCAGACTTAGGCTGCTTGCTGCTGGTGAATTGTAGCAACTCCTGCGGAAGCCAGTGGGATCCTAGTGACCGGAGATGCTGCTCCCCAGAAGCAGCTGGGAAAATCTGGCAGGCCATGCCCCTGCGGGCAGCAGGGCAGACCAGCAGCGAGCGAGCATGGGATTTCCACTCTGGGCTTCAAGTCAGTCTCTGCCCTCTGCCTGTGCCCCCATGATGACAACCACTGGGTCCACCATGGATCAGCCACAGTTTACTGCCACCGTTTCTGTCGGCTCTGCACCCTTGTTTTCTCTCTCTGCAAATCACTTGCTAACGACCCATCTTCGCCGAGGTGTCTCGGTTCACACTCCGCAGGCCGAGAAGACGCAGCCCCGATGAGCTGCGTGAGAAGAGGTGATGGCACCAGCTGTGTGGATCGGGGCTCCCGAGGCCTCTGTGGGCGGGAGAACAACAGCACCCCGACCCATGCGCGGGGGGAGGGGCGACGTGCTTGTCTTGGTTTTAATAAACGACTTGGATTCTGCATTGTTTCATAGATAGGAAGAAAGGTAAGGGTGATTTTCAGCATTAACATTCTTACCGCTAAAATGACACCATCAAATACTTCATTTTTTTGTAGAAATGTGAGAAGCAAGGCAGGAAGGTTAAATCCACACCATTTACCCCTGAGGCCCTGACGCAGATCTCCAGATAGGCCCTGAACGGTTGTTTGAATGACCTCGGGTCTGACATCATGAAATGCAGGTCAGAAATCGAAGCGTTCGCAGAACGAGGGTTCGCACTTCTAAACACCCGTGTTAGGAATGATTCCGCCCAACGTGCCCCTCAGTTGATTCTGACTTGTTTTCCTCTCTCAGTTCTTCAGAGATAGCTAAAGGTAATTCATATCTCTTTCCTAAAATATTAATTGAGGGACTGCCCATTTATAACAGTGCTAAACTTGTGACAGGAATTTGTAAGAGGTGATCAAAGAAAAGCAAAAGCGAGAGGAACACTTTTAACAGCAATGGCACTTTGGATGCTGACTCTGGACGTGGCCTTGAGAAAAGACCCTTTCCAGTCCCCACCGCCTGGATAGTCCAGCAGCTCCCTCTGCTCCCTCCCAGTGGGACGTCAGCACAACAGCAGCAGGAAGACGTGTGCGTGCATGCGTGCGTGTGAGTGAGTGTGAATGGGTGAGTGTGTGTGTGCGTGTGTGAAGACCAGCTTTGAGAGCTAGCCACTCCCCTTGTTTAAAAAGAGCTTCTCTCTAACAGCCCCACGGGTATGAGCCAAGCAGAAGCTGGCGAAATCCTTCCCTCACGTGCTGTCACCAGCCCTCTCCATGAGCCGCCAGAGGCAGCCAGAGGTGACCACCGCCGGGCGACGCTGCCAGCGCCGTGTCGCACCGGTCCCTCGGCAGCGCGGGGGGCGTTCAGAGAGCCCTAAAGCCGTCTTCCCGGCAAACCCTGCCAAGCCGGCCGGAAGCTGCGCTCCGCTCCGCCCCGGCCCCTTCCAGCTGGAGAGCTTAGATGCAGCGGGACCGGCCGTCAGGTCCGGAGACGCAGGGTCGCCGAAAGGAAGGGCCCGTGGGCTGGGTCTCCAGAGCGTCACGGAGGGACACGTCTCTTCCCAGCTGGTCGGCAAGGAGTCCTTTAAGCGCAGCTCAGGCCCGGGGTCCGGCAAGGAGGGGCGGTTTCACTTTAAATCACAACTCCTGGCTTCAGACCTAGCACAGAACGGCTGTTCCTTTGTATGGCTTGCACGTACTGAAGAGTTTGCGCTCAGCTTTTTAAATAATTTTCTGTGTATAGATACATGTATTTTTATATAAAGTTATGGTAGCTGCACTTGTCCTATTTAAAACTGCTTATGTCATATCTGCTCAAAACAAAGACCACTCCTGCTAATTAATTACATGCTACCTAATTTAGATATTTAAACATATTCAAAGCCCGTCTCCTTGGGGAGAATGATTAAACATGCAATCATTACGCGTTAAAAGCGTACTTATCATCTGAAATGCTTTGCCCACGCTGCTTCACGCCGCCCATCCATCTCGCCGTGGACAGGCTTCCTCCATGAGTCTTCCACGGGTACGAAGATGGCTCCATCGCTCGTGACCCACCTCCTGTGGAGCACTCGGAGGCCTCTCCTGCGCTCAGTGGCCTGGGGCCATGTGCCGGGGACCCCCGGACAAGCTGCAGCAGCTCGCCGGTCGGGGGACAGAGCCAGGGCAGGGGCGGCCCCGGAGAGGGCGGCTCCCCGGTGTGGCTCTGTCCTGCACAGCCAGCCATGGAGAACGTGCACGGTGGATGTGTTAGTCACCCAGCGTCTCCACGTGCATGTTTAAGGAGCACTGACTTGCACGCAACATGCACAAGTTTTTAAAAAATGCTATCGCTCTTGGTTTAATCGCTTCACACCTCTCTCGGTACAAGACACGGGCACCCTCAGTGCAATACAGTGATTTATCAAATCAAAACAGAAACACGTTGTTTAGGCTTCATGCAGTACTAACAAAGCAACAGTCTTGTAAAAAATCTGAATTTACTGGCCTTCATTCTCTCGATGGGCATTGATAGGAAATATAATTAAATCAGCATTTTTATTTACTACTCACTCAGCATAAATTGACTCCAGCTCTGCGAGGCGGAGACTGTGCATTGTTTGTGCCCTGGACCACGGGAGTCTTGGAAGCTGGCATCGTTTTGTCTTAATTTGCGGAACATCTCCATGCCCAAACCTGCATCAGGGGCAGCCTGATGAAGAACTTCATATCTGTCCTGCCACCCAGAAATCATCCCTGTGCCACCTGCCAGTGTCCGGCGTTCATGTCCACGAGCAGGGAGCTGAGAAACAGGCAGCCAGAGGTGCCACTGCCACGCGGCACCTTCACTTCAGATGAGGTCCGGCCGCTAACTGTGAAAAGCAGGGCAACACCTCCCGGCCGCGGCGGCCGAGCTTTCCGGTTTCCTTCCGAGAGCAGGACCCGCCTCGGCTTCGGGCACCGCGACAGGCCTCCATGGCCCGGAGGACCCGGCCGCAGGCTTCACTGGTCCCAGCGCCGGAGGCCAGAGGCAAAGGATGGAGGCGCTCGCCGGCCCGCCGGGGACACGCCGCTCCCGGCTGCCGTGGCACCTTCTCCTCCGTCTTCACTGGCTCCTCCTCGCTGCTGTGGGCACGTCTGCCTCGGGCTCTTCCTGTCCTTGGACGAGAACCCAGCCCACCGGTAGGTGCCAACCTCGTGCTCGCCAGTCCTGCGTGGGTTCTTGGGCGTCACTCTCGGGAAGACTTCTCAAGCTGTGCACAGACGCAGGCAGCTTCTGCTCTTCCCCCGGAGTCAGACTCCTCGCCTGTGGCCTGTGAACTGGCCGCTGAGAAGCATCCTTGTGATGGCCCAGGGCGTGAGCCAGCCCGGGCGGTGGATCCCACAGCCACGGCTGCGCTCAGCGGACGGAGGAGGAGCAGGGTCCTCGGAAAGCCGTGGCCGAAGCCAGCCCAGCTCCGGGGCAGCAGCTGGGTGAGGATGGCACGGCCTCTCCTGCCGGCCCTTGCCTGGAAGGGGAGGCCGGCACACTCCCCTCCCCGGGCCTGCCCGCGCTCCTGGGACGAGGAAGGGCCAGTGGCTGTGCCGTGGGCGACGGGACGTGGGGGCTTCCAGCTTGGAGAAGAGTCTCCTCCTGACCCTCGGTCATGTTAACGTGCCCCGAAGCTAAGCACACGTGAAGAAATCAAGCATGTTGCAGGCAGGCCTGGTGCTCAGCGGGGAAATCTTCCCACCTGGGCCGCGGGTCACCGGTGCTTCGGGCAGCCGCCCCACGGGGTTTTCTGCTTCCCGAGCCCTGAGCCCCGTCTCCACGCACATCAGAACACAAGCCCAGCCGGAAAGCTGCCGGAATGGACGCTTCCTGGAGAGGAAGGAGGTTTTAAGATTCCTGGCTGGCTCCCTGTGAGCCCATCCATTGAAGACAAAATCACCATCAGTATGAAATACTGCATAGTTCTTCATTTTCACGGCCTCACGTCCTCCTCAGGTTCCGTCCTGTCCTCCTGGGGGTCAGGAGCCGTGGTAGGCAGCGGGCACAGCGCAGCAGGGGCGCACCGCATGTCGGCCTGTGGGCAGGGGGTGGGGCTCAGGGCAGCAAGGCCACTGTGCAGCTGTTTCTCAGTTGGTCAAACTGCCTTGGCGAGTGGGGCTGTGGGCACAAGGTCGGGAGGAAGCCTCGCTGTGCCTCCGCCTTCCTGTCCGACGCCTGAGTCCCAGGCCTCCGTCAGAGGCTGCTTCTCACAGTCTCACGGGGAGATCTGCCAACCGAGCTGCAGAGCTAAGTCTGGCCCAGACGCGCCAGCCTGAGCGCGAGGAGGAGCGGGGTCGGCCGAGGCGGGCGGAGGGAAGGAGACCGGAAGCAGAGGTGACTGAGCCACTCTGGGGGCAGGGTCTCCGGGGAGCCCGGGCAGGAGGCTCGGTGGGGGTGATGCCAGGGCCACGCTGCAGTCTCAGGGGCCGGTGATTCTCATCAAGGGGACGCTGGGGGCTCAGCACGCAAGACGGGCACAGTGACAAACCAGAACAGGTCATCGCTGAGCTTGAAGCCTACATTAAGGAAATGCATATTAAAGCAAAGCTCTTATATGCAATTACAAAACCGCATACTGCATGATTCAATTTACATCAATCAACGCAGAGACAGAACTAATCCGTGCGAGCAGGAGTCAGAGTGTGCTGCAGGGACTTTCTGGGCGTGGGGACCGTCAGACGCCGCGCTCTGGGTGACGGTTACTTGAGAGCATGTAGTGGTCAAAGTCCACTGACCGGACTACTAAAATTCTGTTTATTTTTGCTTAAGATGTGTCGGTTTAAACTACACTGCAATTACAGCAAAAATAAAGCACACCGCTTCTTTTTAATGTACTTTATTACTGGACGCAACTGAATGGTGCTGATGATTTTTTTAAAAAGTACCCTAAGGAAGTTCTGAAATCTGGTCTCCGTGGGCAGCAGCTGGCCTTCCCCGGAGGGGCTCTGGTGCCCCAGATGCCCAGGGCTGGGCATCATAAGGAATGGCGGAGCGGCCCTGGCAGTGCTTGCTTAACCTGCGCACCACAAGGTTATTTTTGTAGCCCTGTCCCGTCTCCAGCGAGGGTGATTTATGGTCCTCAGCCACGCTTCATCATCGCTGTGCTCACCTCTGTTTCCATCATAGTTAATTAAGGGGAAGGTCATTGTCACCTTATGTTCTGAACCTCCTTAACATAATATATCACGCACGGTACACTTTAATAAGGGGGTCGGGGAAGGAAGGGTGTAATAGGAAAAAGTTTACGGCATAATCCATCCTGTTCACAATTACACTTTAGCTATTGCACGTAATGAAAGTTAATAAGTATACAAAATGAAGGGTCTGTCTGGGGATTCATTCAAGTGTTGATTAATTGGCTGGATGATATAATGGAACAAGATTCCTACCTGCTCCACTGCAGGCAAATGTGGCCCAAACAAACTCTATGTAAAGGACAATATCTCCTTCCTTTTTTCTTTGCAAATTGCCATGCACAAACGATGTGAAATTAATTAAACAACTGTTTATTGAATAGCTTCCATGAGCACGGTCAGAAATCCAGGCCATAGAGGGTGCCACTGTCCCCACCCTGCGGGGACCAAGGTCTAGTGCTGGTGGA
The DNA here is from genome assembly GCA_004025085.1 of Thryonomys swinderianus. Taxonomy (NCBI): domain Eukaryota; kingdom Metazoa; phylum Chordata; class Mammalia; order Rodentia; family Thryonomyidae; genus Thryonomys; species Thryonomys swinderianus. Next base: position 6,704 of record PVIC010003969.1, on the reverse strand, counting down.
GACACAAAGGAAGGATTATTTATGCTAAGTGTTTGCTCCTGAGGACGCCAGCATCAGTGAGGACACAGACACGGCTGCAGCACTGCTAAGTAGGCAGGCACAGCTGCCAAGAAAATGCTAAGTCCTCTCTGCAAAGCCACTTACTTCATTTCGCAGGCACTTACGGAATGCTCGCTGAAGGACGGAGATTGTTCTGCGTGCTCCTCAGATACCAAGGAATGCAGTGCCCACTGGCTCCCCACCAAGGAGGGCTCATCCTTCCCGCTTGAGGAGAGGAAACTGAGACACAGAGGAGTTGGCCCTGCGAACACCCGGCGAGGGAGCGGGATGTGAGCCCTGCGGCCCCTCCTGGAACACAGCTCAAAGCCGCCAGCTCATACCGCCTTTAAAAGTGTCCATATTTTTTGGAGCGTCTGAAAAATAATCTCTTTTGTGAAAAGGGAAACAAGTGAACAGGCTGCCGCTTGAGGCCTTCGGGGTCTGTCGCTTTAGAACTCGCTGCTGGCCCTGTTGAGCCACGGAAGTCGCCTGAAGCAAAAGGCCTATAGGCCCTGCACAGATAAACCACTGGCCCGGCCGGAAGTGGAGGGCGCGTGACAGCACCTCCCTCTGAGTACCGGCCGGAGATCTCCACGAGGAATGTGAACGGGAGCCTTCAGGCATCAAGATGAGTGCCACGGTGTCGACAGCGGCCCGTGGACCCTGACGCGAGGCCGAGACCGGGACGTCACCTGGCCTCCCCCAGGATAAAGGTGGATCTAGACTGAAATGAGCTGCAGATGACCAAATGGGACCTGGAGACAGACACGGTGCCGGGCAGCTTCTAGAACGGGTTCCCCAGATCCTGTGCCTGGCGGCCTCGCCCCGCGTGAGCTCCTGCCTTCGCAGCGGGGTCACGGCGGGGGACACGGAAAGGGTGACATCCAGCAGAGGCCAGCAGTGGCCCAACAGCGTCGGGTGGAAGGGGTCCCTGGCCAAGGAGAAGGAATGGGCCTGGAAGTCAGAGCCCTGGCTCAGCCTGCAGTGTTGTCACAGGGCTCCTCTCAAGGCCGGGACCTGGGCCCCAGCGCCGAGTCCGCCCCTGGCCTCAGACACACTGGGGTGGAAGGAGCGTCGGGTTTTAAGAGACTGGATTTGGAGATAATCATGAAGCAACAGGCAACTTTCAAAATTCCTTTGAAACATAGTCATGCTGCCTCCCACTAAATGCCAAGGAGTTGAGTGTGAGCACAGAGGGGCAGAGGCAGTGGCAGCCTCTGCCTGAGAGAGGCACTGCCACGGGGCACAGCGCCCTGTCCCCGCTCCTGGCCTCGTGGCTGGACGCAGGAAGTCCATGATGATGGAATTCGGTGCTGGCTGTGTTTCATCATTTTTGTTGGGAATTTAATAAATATGAATCTACTATCGTGATCATTCACAAAGTCCCTCTCAAAGTGGAATATGAAACAGAGACATTTAGGATGCATTGAGCGAATTCTGATCTTGTTTGGACCCCGATCCAAGGCAAGAGAAAAAAGTCAAAGAAAGAAAATTCCTGGGAAAGTTGAACTCCGGCCAAATATCTGATGACATTAAAGGGTTATGATATGTGTGAGAATTGCATTGTAATTATTTTTGACTCTCTGTCTTTTTTCCTATTATCGTTTATTTTCCCCTTAATTTACTACTTTGAATTTCTTATATAAGAGAAACCACATGATATTTAAATTTCCGTGTCTGTGTCACAATATTACAGTCTCAAGGTGCATCTACTTTTGTCCAAACGAGTCAAGTTTATCGTCCTTTATGGCAGCGTAGAACCCAAAGGTGTACACACATTTTTTATCCACTCCTCTGTTGATGCGCACATAGACACTTCAGTGCCACGGTTGTGCTGTTCGAGCTGTGCTGCTCTCAACGCGGTGTGCACAGAGAGCTCACCGATCCGTGCTCTGCTCCTCCGTGGGGTCAGCGGGACTGAGCGGCTTGGCTGGGACAGAGCCGATTGTCCCTATGGTGGGCTGGGTTTCCCTTCGGAGCCTCTGTTCTGGGCCCGCCTCTGCTGACAGCTGCCTGCTGGGCACAGTGAGAGAAGGCCCAGACGAGGAGCAGCCTCCAGCCTCCAGCCTGCCACCCGCTGTCTGCTCCCAGTCCACGCAGGGCTCCCCCGGCAGAGCGGGGGCCCAGCGGGGAGAAGCCCTGCTCTGGAGCAGAGGTTGGCGAGCGAGAGGGGGTGAAGGGCACACTGCTCATGGGCCTGATGCCAAGCAGTGAAGCTTACTGTGTGCATGGTCTGATTTAACTGCCAAAACCAAACTGCAAGGCCTATTTCATCACTGAGTTAATGCTGAGGAAACCGAGCTTTGGGAAAGTTTTAAAACATCACACCAAGTTGGTGAGTGAGTTTCAGCGTGAAGGTCCATGCTCGGGTCACGTTACTTGCCTCCAGACCAGGCCTGCCCAGGGCACCAGTGAGAGCGTGGACCTTGCTTGGGTTTGGGTCTCGCCCTACATCCCGCCCGAGCCTTCGCGGGCTGCGTGGGACAGAAGATCTGCTTCCACGCTTCTGGTCCTCCGACTACATGCCATGCAGAAGGCAGAGAAGAACAAGAAAGCCATCTGAAGGAGGAAGAAGAGAAAGGCAAAGGAACAAGAGCAGGCAGGGAGCCTGTGCCAGGCGGCCTTTCAGTCGGCTCTAATCTCACCAGACGAGCTGTGAAGTGGAGGCACAGGCCTGGAAGCCATCATGCTGCCCCGCTCGCTCTCCCGGCCGCCGCGCTGCCTGCCGCCTCCGCTCCAGCCACGCTCTTCCTCCCTGGACCTGGCCCCTGAGAACACCACGGCCCTTCCCGTCACTTCCTGCTGTGCAACAGACCGTGTGGAGAGCATCGGGAGCATTTTAGAGCTCAGTGAATTTCCCAGGGAGGAAATACGTCTCCATGCGAAGTTTGTCTCGTGCCAGCCGCCTCTTGTGCCTCCGCTGGCCGTCTCCGTGCCCAGAGGACGCCAGCTCGGCTTCACGTGTGCAGCCCGTCAGCCGGCCTCGCTCCCTTGCGCAGTGTGGATACAGTCCTCTGCGCTTGCCAGGAAGCCCGCCGTTTTCTCCCTATTTGCATCTTCAACCTTCTGTCGGTTCTAAAAAGGGATCGGACACAGGGTGCATACCGGCTTGCTCTGTGGGAACACCTGTTTACTTTCCAGTAGCAGGAAACATATGTTGAGATAGATTTTGAAAAAGTGGCTCAGGGAGATTCTCTTTCTCTGCATGGGGTGAACCCGGCCATGGGTGGCGTCCTGCAGAAAACCTGGCAGGCCTCGGGCCGCACAGGCCTCTTCCCAGTTGGCAGGCCCTTAGGCACAGGGCCTGTGGACAGGGTGAGCTCTCCCCAGGGCAACTGCCTCTCCCTGCATGGTGGGCCTGGCGTAAGTAACAACCACTGTGTGCCTCGGTTTTTTAATCTGAAGATATATCAAACTCCTACTGCAGGAGGGAAGACTTAAAGACATACCTCTTCCAGAGCACGTGGGGAAGGGGCTGGAACAGGGCAGGTGTGCAGAGGTGAAGATGGCGACGCCCTTCCCAGTCCCATGGCTCTCGGCGTCTCCATCGCTGCTGCGTTAGAGTGCTCACTCCCGAGTGTCTGGAGAGCAGACGTGTTTTTCTTGTACTGGCAAAGGATGGCGTGCAGTCCAGTCCCTCTCCCGAGGCCATACAGGACGGCCTTGCACAGTCAGAGTGGTGCACCGGAGCTCCCTTCACCCACGCACGGGTGGGGAGCAGGCTCCCCTCGGTGGCCACGGACTGGGCCCTGTGCGCTCTCCCCACTGTGCCCAGGGGTGACGGCAGGCACGCGTAGTGCTCAGGGGCGGTGCGATGACTGGTTCTCTAATGCCTTGAACAACATCAGAATCGTCATCCTTCTTGATTGCTTAGGGGAAAGCTTCAAGGGGCTGGAATTCCCCCGGATTCCTGCCTGGAAGGGTGACTTCGGCGGTCTCCTCCTTTGTTCTTTCCTGGCTTGTGCAGAGGACCCAGGAATTATCTTACACCAGCTGAGGTTCAATCCCACGCCACCAGCTGCCTTTCCTCTTCATGGCAGAGTCTTGTGAACCACAGTTCCCACTCAACATGGGGACGCAAGACTGGCGTGACTTGCTGGATCCTGGTCCCTGAGGAGTCTGGGCTTTGAGGAACATGAACACAGTTGCTCCCAAAATGACCGGGATTCACCGATTCCAGCAGCTCGGGGAGAAAGCTGAGTCAGATCCACGGTAACACGGCCCCGTGCGACTTCCACGAGTTCAGGTGGCTCTTTGTCTACGGATTCCTTCAGCCACGTGAGCATGTCTCAGTGGCTGGTTTAACATCTTTATCCCATAATTCGGGCCCTGGGCTCCCTTATGGGCCACTTCTACTAACTTTCTTCTTTGCCCCCAAAGATCGGGCCATGTATTCTTATTTCTTTCTATGTTTGATAATTTTTATTGCTGAAATTTGGACAGTTTGAATATTCTAACATGGAGGATCTGTCTCAAAACCGGAGCCTCAGTTTTTGTGTCTGGGAAGTGAGAGCCCATGTTCAGACACATTTTGTCTTACCCTAAATTTCAGTTTTCTGTCTTATTTTAGAAGTAACTGTCCACTCTTCCTTCCTGGGGCTTTGCAGGTATAAAGGCTAAGTTGTGCCAACACCTTTGTTCCCTGGAGCAAAATCTCCCCACTTTGGGTCAGTAATAACACTGACCTGAAGGGACCTTAAATTTCATGATATCTTATTATTTCCCAACCAGGCATGGTGACTAGCCAGTCAGTAAATTCACAGCAACAAACTCAGTACCAGTGTGCTGCTATGCACAGTGACAGCTCTCTCCCTGACCACCCTCCTGCCCCACCGTCATCTCCCAGGCCTCGCGCCTGAGACACCGCATCCCAAAGCACCCCCAGGATGCAGCCCCACGCTCAATTCTGGGAAAGAAGTCTGCGGAAGGCAGAGCACTGTGAACGTAGCTGAGAGAGAAGTTCTCACCTGGCTGTGCCTTCGGGGTGGTGGCTGCTACGGCTCATGGCCCCAAAGCTTCCCATGGTCACAGGTGGGCATTCCCACAGGTAGCTGGATCTAGAGTGTGGAACCGATTCACGGTACTAAGGTCAAGGCCACTAGGGTCCGAAGTGAGGACACAGAAGGTACAGAGAGACCTGTGTGTGCCCCCTTTGGCTTTGCTGCCTTGTCCGGCCGTGAACTGTTACCACCCTGCCACGTGCCACCCTGCCTCGGAGCCAGTGGATTATAGACCGAAGCCTCTGCAAGCTGTGAGCTAAATACACCTTTTCTCCTTTGACTTTGGACCTGGAACACTGTGCCTCATCAACAAGAGCAGAGTAACTAACACAACGGCCCCTATCAGAGTCCAAGGGGAGGAGTCGGTGGTTCCTGGTGCCTTCAGGGAAGAAGCAGGTGTGCGTGAGGCGAGGCTCGGGCCAGCATCCCTCAGGTGAAAGGTTCTCTTCCACCTGCATGAAGGGCACTTGCCCCTCCTCCCAAGGGGAGCTGCCCTCAGGGTCCCAGTCGATGCCAAGGCCAGGTCCACTGATCTTTGCCAGTTAGGGTTGCTACACTATGCATAGCGTAGACCAGAGACTGAAAAAGCAGACATTTCCCACTAAGTTCTAGAGCCTGTGAAAGCCAAGGTCAACTGGGCATCCGGTAAGGGGCCTCGTCCTGATGAGTCCTGATGTCCCCTGGTGGCAGAGCGTTCCATTCTGCAGCATCTCTTCATGGGGGGTCCTCCAGCCCCCCCCCCCCGCTTGGCCTCACCACCTGGGCACCATCACGTGGGCACTGGGATTTCAGTGTGTGGGTTTCAGGGGGCGACAGACACCCAGTGCTTCGGAGCATCTGTCTGCGAAGAACTCCCCTTGGGGCAGCTCTGGGTTCCTCCAGCGGAATGCAGAGTGCACACAAGTGCAACACAGGAAGCGTCTTTTGAGTTTCTGTTGTATAAAATCATCTGTCACAACAATCTTGGTGGTGTTTGGACAACCTTTCACATAATATTTTTAATTATATGCGCTGTACTTTTTCCCGGATAACCTAGTGACTTCTTCCTGATAGCACAGTGAATTTTTTTTAAACAAAATTTCTATTTCCAGATTACCAAAGTGCTCTTTATCTCAGTCTACTGGGCCAAGATTTCCTCCCCCTTTGCTCTTTGACGTCCAGTTTCAACGTGCTTTTTAAAATTCACAGTAATTGAAACGACTGCCAACCTGGTCCATGGGCTGGGACAAAGGTGCCTGAGGCATCCTGCGAGGCTGTGCCCTATTCTGTGCTCTCCTGAGGCTGCTCCTGGGCCTGTGAAGAGGGCAGGACTGGTAAGACAACCTGCGTGCAGCTGGCACATCACACCAGGGCACCTCCTGTTCCTCCCTTGCCCTCCACCACAGGCCAAGATTGCAGTCTGGTGACTTGGGGAACTCAAGTTTGCCTCTTGACTTAGCAGCCAGTTTCATACAGTTAAGGCTCCTAGCGAAATAAAGTTGTTTTTCTAAAGTAAGGACTCGTGGCATCTCCTGGTCTTCACTGGTATTAACCATTTGAAAACATAACTGCAATTTGATGGGGTTAACTCACCTCTCCTGTCTACATACAAATACCTACATCAAAACAGCAAGCGAATTACTTAACCTAGTAGGTAATTCTAGCTGGATAAAGCAGGAAAAAAAA
>PVIC010003968.1:0-65441 GCA_004025085.1 Thryonomys swinderianus | reverse complement strand
AGAGAACAATACAGAGAATCAATGAATCAAAGAGTTGGTTCTTTGAAAGGATAAATAAGATTGACAGACCCTTAGCCAACCTTATCAAACAAAGGAAGGAAAAGGCTCAAATCCATGCTATAAGGAATGAAAATGGGGAAATCAGCACAGACCCAGAAGAAGTCCAAAGGATCATAAACACATATTTTGAAAATCTACACTCCAAGAAGATGGAAAATCTAGAAGAAATGGATAGATTCCTAGACTCATATGAACTTCCAAAGCTGAATGAAGAGGATATAAAAATGTTAAACAACCCGATATCAATCTGGGAAATTGAAAATGTAATAAAAAAAAAAACTACCAACAAAGAAAAGCCCTGGTCCTGATAGCTTCACTGCTGAATTCTACAAAACTTTTAAAGAAGAGTTAATACCAGTACTTCCCAATCTCTTTAATGAAATCGAAAGGGAAGCAGTACTCCCCAAATTATTCCTTGAAGCAACCATCACCTTGATTCCAAAGGCAGGGAAAGATCCCACCAAAAAAGAAAACTACAGGCCAATCTCTCTAATGAACATTGATGCAAAAATCCTCAATAAGATACTTGCAAACAGAATACAGAGAGTTATCAAGAAAATCATACACCCTGATCAAGTCAGATTTATCCCAGAGATGCAAGGCTGGTTCAATATACGTAAATCAATCAATGTAATACACTATATTAACAGACTCAAGGACAAAAACCATAGGACTAACTCAATAGATGCAGAAAAAACATTTGACAAAATCCAACACCCATGTATATAATCAAACCCCTACAGAGAATTGGAATCGATGGACTTTATCTCAATTTAATACAAGCTATTTATAAAAAACCAACAAACAGCATCATACTCAATGGGCAAAAAATGAAACCTTTTATACTAAGGTCAGGAATGAAACAAAGATGCCCACTGTCACCACTCTTGATCAATATAGTACTGGAAACATTAGCCATAGCAATCAGGTAGGACAAAGATATAAAAGGAATAAAGATAAGAAAGGAAGAAGTTAAACTGTCATTATTTGCTGATGATATGATACTCTATCTTGAAGATCCTAAAAACTCAACCAAAAGACTGCTAGACTTAATTACCAAATTTGGTAGTGTTGCTGGATACAGGGTCAATGCTCAAAAATCAACAGCCTTTGTCTACACAAACAACAGACTCACTAAAAGAGAAACTGGGGAGTCAATCCCTTTCACAGTAGCACTCAGAAAAATGAAATATCTAGGAATCAACCTAACAAAGCAAGTGAAAGACCTCTACGCTGAAAACTATAGGACTCTGAAAACTGAGATAGAAAAAGAAACCAGAAAGTGGAAAGATATCCCTTGTTCCTGGGTTGGGAGAATCAACATCATCAAAACGGCTATACTCCTACAACTACTATATAGATTCAATGCAATTCCAATTGAAATTCCAATGGTATACTTCACAGAGATAGAGAAAATAATACAAAAATTCATCTGGAACCACAAGAAACCTAGAATAGCAAAAGCAATTCTAAGCAACCACGACATGGCAGAGGGTATTACAATCGCCAATTCAAAGCTCTACTATAAAGCCGCTGTGATAAAAACTGCATGGTACTGGCAAAGTAACAGACCCAAGGACCAGTGGAATAGATTAGAGGACCCAGAAACAACTCCGGATACACTAAGCCACCTTATCTTTGACAAAGGAGCCAAACATCCCCAATGGAAGAAAGACAGCCTATTTAATAAATGTTGCTGGAAAAACTGGGCTTTAACCTGCCAAAAGCTAAAGCTGGACCTATCTCTTTCACCATGCACAAAACTAAACTCACAGTGGATACGAGACTTTAACATTAAAACAGAAACAATAAGCCTGCTGGAAAACAGGCTAGGTAAAACTCTTGGAGACATTGGCTTAGGCAGAGACTTTATGAATAAAACCTCTATAGCACACGAACTAGCAGAAAGAATCAACAAATGGGATCTCATTCTATTGAAAAGCTTCTGCACAGCCAAAGAAGTTGCTGGCACTGCTAAAAGACAACCAACAACATGGGAAAAAATCCTTACTAGCTGTTTATAAGACAAAGGGCTATTATCTACAATATATAAAGAACTCAAACAGATCAGCCTCCTCAAGTTTAAAGACCCAATTTAACAAATGGGCATCTGAAATGAACAGCCACTTCTCAGATGGCAGAAGTCAAAGCAGCCAAGAAGCATATGAAGAAATGTTCAACATCACTGGTCATTCGAGAGAAGCAAATGAAAACAACACTGAGATTTCATCTCAATCCACAAAGAATGGCTGCTATCACAAAATCAACCAACAATAAATCCTTGCATGGCTGTGGGGAGAAAGGAACCCTTCTCCACTGTTGGTGGGATTGCAGACTTGTGCAACCATTGTGGAGATCCGTGTGGAGATTTCTCAGAAAACTAGGGCTAGGGGTCCCGTTTGACCCTGCTATCCCCCTGCTAGGAATATACCCAAAAGAATTTTAAAAATCACATTAGAAAGACAGATGTACACCCTTGTTCATAGCAGCTCAGCTCGTGATAGCTCAATCTTGGAAACAACCCAAATGTCCATCAACTGGAGAGTGGATAAGGAAGATGTGTTTTTTTAATAAAATGGAGTATTACTCTGCCATAAAGAACAACAAGATCGATCCATTTAGGTGCAAATGGAGACACCTGAGGATATCCTAATAAGTGAAATCAATAGATCACAGATAGACAAATTCCGGATCTTCTCTTTGGCATGAACACCTGTAGATGCAAATGAGCTCTAGAAAGTATGACCGCTTTTATAGAGAGAAATTTCCATAGGAAATTTGGTGTGGGAATGTGATGAGGGGAAGGAATAAATATGATACAGAAAGAAAATAAAAGAGCATGTATAAAGGGGGTGAGGAGGTGTGGGTGGGTAGGGATATGGGTAAAAATGAGAATTAACTTGTGTCATATATTGGTACAAATTCCCCAATGTTATACATGATTTTGAGATGTATATAAATTGTACCAATAAAGAATCCAATTAAAAAAAGAAATGTTCAAATTAATAGATGAACTAGAAAAATACAAATTAAAAATGAAATATGGTAATAATGCAATAAATAAAAAGGAATATGAGGAAAGTGATAAAACAAAAGCAAGACAAAAATAAGGAAATGAGGAAGAGGAGGAGAAAAAACAAGAGATCCAAAGATTGGGTTGCATTAATAATAAATGAAGAAAATTGATAAAGAAAAAACTTGGACAAATTGAGGGCAGTGACAGTACTCTTGACAAGTTCCCTTATTTTCAGTTAACCTGGATTATTTAGAAAAATAAAGAGACAAAATACATGAACTAGTCTTCTGTGTGTACCAATGGGATTAGAAATAGAAGGAAAACTGTGTTGATATATAAGGAAATAAGCAATAATAAATCAAATATGATGCAATATGATATCATGATTATAGATACAAGAAAAATAATTGACACAGAAAAGAAAATAACCCAAAATATTGAGGGAAATAAAGCAAGTTCTAAAATCTTTCCTTGCTCAGATTCATGGATTGGAGAATTGTTTTCCTGGGTCCTCTTATACTGGATGCCTACATCCATGAGAAGAGTGGTACATCACAGCTCAGGACACATGTATGTCCTCTCTGCTCTCACCAATAGCTGATTCTGCTCACAGATGAGCCCTGCTCTGTGCTGCACACTGAGTGAGGTCAGTGAGGAATAGGTGTGTGTGTGTGTGTGTGTGTGTGTGTGTATACACATGGAGTTTCTGCTAACCCAACTACCTTCACAGCATGTTCGCCAGGTAGGTGACAGTTGATCCATAGGTCCCTGGTCTGTGCTCCCTGGGATGTGGCCAGTATCCACCTTGGTGAATACATCTCCAAGTAGCTCACCAAGGGAACAAAGCAAACACACCACTGAGTCCCACACTGCAAGGGGGATCTGAGGAAATGAACAATCTGCTACTTGATCCTGCTCTGGATGTATTCAAACCAGCACCTTCAGCCAGTCACATGTGACAGGTCCCACTGATCACCACACCAGGCAGTGTCAGGCTGAGCTCTCAACTGCCTAAATTAAGATAAAATATGAGAAGGTCCTTTCCTTCCCCACAGTTGTCTCTAGTGGCCACTTCCCCCCAGAAATGCAGCATGGGTTCTTCACGTTCCCAAAATGAATACTCTCAGGGTTTTTTATTTTTGTTTTGCTTTTTGTTTTAGTTGTTTTTGTTTTTTGAGATAGGGTCTTCTTTGTAGTTCAGGCTGGCTCTGAACTCACTATGTAGCCCAGACTATCATAGTAATCCTTTGCCTGTGCCTCCTGAGTGCTAGGGTTACAGGTGTGAGCCACCATGCCCAGCACTGTGATGTGGTACTCGGGATCAAACTTGGGACCTTGCACTTGCCAGGCAGATGCCAGAACCACTGAGCTAACTTCATGGCCCAATCACTCTTTATATATATATATATAAGAGTACACCACTGTCAAGTTATGGAACCATTCCCAAAGTGGCACGTGGTTATAGCACTTCCTGATATGATAAGATTTATAAAAAATTTCTTCTCCAAGGTTAGAGTTTCATATAGAGCCATTCACTTGCAAAATAAATCCCTCCTCTGAATTTCAAGTTTAGAAGGGTTACTGGTATCTCCAGCATCCAGGGTCCCCAGCCCACTGTTTATCACTGGGATCTAGACCTTCTTAGGACTTAGTCTGTGCATATGGCACCAGGTTGACTTACTTCTGCAGATATGGAAATGGGGTGGCAACTACCTCTGCTTCTCTGCATTAGGCTTAGTAATATCATTTTAAGTTCCAAACACCACAAAATCAGAGATTATTAGTATTAAAACAAAAAACAAATACACAAATTGAGTACAAACAAGAACAGTAGAAATAAAAGAGAGCCAAGGAATTGTCCTAGACTTCTGATTTGCTACTTATGAAAGAAATTGAAAGAATCAGGCCAGTGATTTAGCTCAGTGGTTCCAGTGCCTGCCTCACAAGTGAAAGGTCCTGAGTTCAATCCTCAGTAACCACATACAATGCTGGGCATGGTGATACACGCCCACCAGCAATCAATACCACATACCACAGTGCCAGGTGTGGTGGCTCATGCCTGTAATCCCAGCACTCGGGAGGCAGAGGCAGGAGGATTGCTGAGTTTGAGGCTTGCCTGGGCTACATAGTGAGCTCAGGGCCAGCCTGAACTACAAAGCGAGACCCTGTCTCAAAAAGAAAAGAAAAGAAAAGAAAAGAAAAGAAAAGAAAAGAAAAGAAAGAAAGAAAGAAAGAAAGAAAGAAAGAAAGAAAGAAAGAAAGAAAGAAAGAAAGAAAATGAAAAAATAAGTTATGAACTTGATATTATGTGAAAAGAGAAGGAAATAAAGAAAAAATGAAAAGCATCATTAATCAGCTTTTTAAAACTGACATCTGAGTATATTTAACATCCTCTGTAAATCATTTAATTCATCTTTATCATCACATTACAAATATCATTGACAATTCCTGTTTTAATATTTTACTTAAGGAATATAATCATATTTATTTTTCTTTGAGTAGATAATATGTTACAATTGTTTTCTTAGGTATAAAATATTAAACTATATGCTTATAAACTGATGTAAGTCTCACCCAAGAAGCTGGGATACTTTAATATAACACAGAAAAAATGCATGTTATTTTCAAACTTCCTAATTTCCAGAGGAGAGAATATGAAACTAAGTTTGCTCAAGTTTAGTTCTAACAAACTGTATCATCTGCTCCATCTTTGTTAAAATTTACAAATTTGCCTGTGACTGCTTCAGTGAGCTGGAATTTAGCTTCTTTCTTTTCCTACTGCTGATTCATGTTTTGCAGATGAAGGATAGAGCTTTGAGTCTAGTCATGTCCAATAAGTGACCTTTTCAACCTCTCAAAGTGTTTAGAAAGGACACATACACACTCTGAAGATAGAGTCACATGAGACAGATGGTGCACACCTGTATGCCAGCATAGGTTTGGGCAGGAGGATAGAAACTTGGAGCCCAACTTGGGAAATTTAATAACTCAGTGAGAATTTTTCTCAAAACAAATAGAAAACACTGGGAATGTAGCATCATGGGAAGGTCTTGGATTTGATTATATCCACAGAGATGTTTTTTATTTATAATGAAAGCAAAAATAACAGAATCCTGTTTATTAATTTTTTCACAAAGATACTTCCCAAAATGTAGAAGAAATGCACTGCACTCCATGGGCTGTCATTTAAAATACTACAAAATTGACCTGTTACAAGATGGGCTTGTGCTCTCATTTCTGTGGAGGAAGTCTAAAGTTGACCCATTCCACCAGCCTAACCTGGATTAGTGCAGAAGAATGTCAGGCATTCATTCAAATTTGCCCGGACATTAACACACCAAAATTAGTCCTGAAATTCCAACATTTAGAATATCTCTCTATACTATGGACTATGGCTGCCCAGTATCTATTACAAGAACAAGTAGACAATAAGTAGGACATTTTGCGATGATTCAGAAATCTGTAGCACAGAATCATTCCCCATTCATTCTGGAGAATACCAATCAAAATCTTTCTTTAAACATTGTGATAAATCTGATGTGTGTGTACTTTAAATATAAATAGAAATATGTATACTGATATATACATACACATACACATATCTATATAATAATAACAGGACCAGATATTTACCAATTCCAAAACCCACTTACCAAGTATTCCATATGCATTATATAACATAATTTTTCCCCCTTTTCACATTGCCTTCAACAAAGTTATTGGTCTCTACCTGGAAGACAGATATTTTATCCCATACTATGCTCTTTTGATTTTAGTGCTTCTATATCTTTTAAGTACTAGGCTAAGGAAAGAATTATCTCTTGGGCCAGAGACTTAGCTCAGTAATTCCAGCACCTGCCCGGCAAGCGCAAGGTCCTTGGTTCAATCTCCAGTAACCACATACAACAATACTGGGCTTGCAATCAGTACAACATACCACAATGCTGGGCGTGGTGACCCACAACTGTAATCCCAGCACTTGGGAGGCAGAGGCAGGAGGATTGCTGAATTCGAGACTTGCCTGGGCTACATAGTGAGCTCAGGGCTAGCCTGAACTACAAAGCAAGATCTTATCTCCAAAATAAAATAAATACATAAATAAAAGAATTTTTTTTCTTTTCTTTTCCCTTTACTGAGTTTAGTGGCACACCTTAGGTACAGATTATGATCACATTCAACATTAAGAATTTATACCTGTACATGATGTATCTTGATTCTCAATGTTAAGCCTTCACCCACTATATACATAAGCTTTGTTTCCATTCTTTAGTTTTATCATCAAATCTTTTCTTCCCCATCTTTTCCTTTCCCCTTTGCCCTTCCTTCCTTGAACATTTATGTCCTATTTCATAATACCTATCATACATTCTGGACCTGATTTATAACTTCAGTTTCTCATACCAGAAAAGTGACACAGTATTAACACATCTGTGTTTTATTTATCTCACTTATTAGTATGGATTCATGATGCATCCATTGAAATATAAATCTCTCTAACTTATCATTCTCTGTGACTGAGTAATTAATACTCCAGGCATAAAAATACACCAAAGAGCTAGAGAAAATAATCCAAAAATTCATCTGGAACCACAAGAGACTTAGAATAGCAAAAGCATTTCTAAGCAACCAGGACGTAGCAGGGGGTATTACGATCGCAAACTTAAAACTGTACTATAAAGCCACTGTGATAAAAAAAAAATGGTGGTGGCAAAGTAACAGACTCAGGGGCCAGTAGAATAGATTAGAAGATCCAGAAACAACCCAGATACACTAAGCCACCTCATCTTTGACAAAAGAGCCAAACATCCTCAATGGAGGAAAGACAGCCTCTTTAACAAATGGTGCTGGAAAAACTCGGCTTTTACCTGCCAAAAACTGAAGCTAGGCATATGTCTTTCACTGTGTACTAAACTAAAATCACAATGGATTTGAGACTTAAACATTAAAACAGAAACAATAAACCTGCTGCAAAACAGGTTAGGTAAAACTCTTGGAGACATTGGCTTGGGTAGAGACTTTATGAGCAAAACCTCTATAGCACAAGAACTAGCAGGAAGAATCAACAAATGGGATCTCATCCTACTAAAAAGCTGCACAGCAAAAGAAACCACTGGCACCGCTAAAAGACAACCAATAACATGGGGAAAAAATCTTTACTAGCTGTTTGTCAAACAAAGGGCTATTATCTAAAATAAAAAAGAACTTAAACAAATCAGTCCCCCTAAGATTAAAGACCTAGTTCAAAAATGGGCATCTGAAATGAACAGACACTTCTCAGAGGAAGAAGTAAAAGCAGCCAAGAAGCATATGAAGAAATTCAACATCACTGATCATTCGAGAAATGCAGATGAAAACAACACTGAGATTTCATCTCACTCCACAAGCAATGGCTGCTATTGCAAAATTTAACAGCGATAAATGTTGGCAAGGCTGCAGGGGGAAAGGAACGCATCTCCGCTGTTGGTGGGATTGTAGACTTGTGCAACAATTGTGGAAATCAGTGTGGAGATTCCTCAGAAAACCAGGACTAGAGGTCCCATTGACCCTGCTATTCCCCTGCTAGGAATATACTCAAAGGAATTAAATAATCATTTTGTAAAGACATATGTGTACCCATGTTCATAGCAGCTCAGTTTGTGATAGCCCAATTTTGGAAACAACCCAGGTGCCCATCAACTGGAGACTGGATATAGAAGATGTGTTTTTTTTTTTTATAAAATGGAGTATTACTCTGCCATAAAGAATGACAAGATCGATCCATTTAAGTGCAAATGGAGACACCTGGAGGATATACTAATAAGTGAAATCAACAGATCACAGATAGACAAATTCCAGATCTTCTCTTTGACATGAACACCTGTAGATGCAAATGAGCTCTAGAAAGTATGACAGCTTTTATAGAGTGGGAAATTTCCATAGGAAATTTGGTGTGGGAATGTAATAAGGGGAAGGAATAAATATGATACAGAAAGAAAATAAAAGAGTATGTATAAAGGTGGTGGGCAGGTGTGGGTGGGTAGGAATATGGGTAAAAATGAGAATTAACTTGTGTCATATACTGGTACAAATTCCCCAATGTTATACATGAGATGTATATAAATTCTCCCAATAAAGAATTCAATTTAAAAAAAAAAGAATGACAAGTTTCATTCATTTATGTTCAAATGGACACACCTTGAGGATACACTAATAAGTGAAATAAATAGGTCACAGATATGTAAATACCATATCTATTTTTTTGGTATGAGAACCTGTAGATGTAAATGAGTTCTAGAATGTATGATAGATTTTGTGAAATAGGAAATACTCAAATGGAATGTGGTAGGGGTAATGAGGAGAAAGAATAAATATGACGTGAAAAGAAAAAAAGCACATGTATATAGTGGGTGGGGGTTGTGGGTGTGGTTAGGATATGGGTAAACATGAGAATTAACTCATGTCATATACTGATACAAATTCCCCAATGTTGAGTGTGATTGTGAGCTGTATGTAAAATATACCAATAAAGAATTCAACTGGAAAAAAAATACTCCAAGAAGATATCTTCTTTATTCAATCTCCGGTTGATGGGCCTTTGGGCTATTTCCAAGATTTACCTATTACATGTTAAGTTGCCATGAACATGGGTGCACATATGTCACTGTGATGTGACTCTTTTAACTGTTTCATGTATACACCTAGGAAGGAAATTACCAAGTTCAAATGGCACCTCTAATCTTCATTTTTTGAGAAATCTCCACATGGATCTCCATAGTGGTTGCACCAATCTATATTACCACCAACATTGAAGAAGGGTTTCTTTTCCCTCACAGCACCACCAAGATTTGTTACTGGTTGATTTCTTCATAGCACCCATTCTATGTGGAATGACATGAAATTTCAGTGTCGTTTTGATCTACATCTCTTATGTGGCTAACGATGTTGAAAAGTTTTTCATGTATTTCTTTGATACATTTGCTTCTTCATCAAGGAAATTTCAGACACCAATTTTTCAATTGTGTCTTTAAATTTATGGAAGAAGGATTACTTTTTTTTTTTTTTTTTTTTTTTGCTTTTTGGAGACAGGGTCTCGCTTTGTAGTTCAGGCTGGCCCTGGGCTCACTATGGTGCCCAGGCAAGCCACTGCAAACTCAGCAATCCTCCTGTCTCTGCCTCCCGAGTGCTGGGATTACAGGCGTGAGCCACCACGTCCAGCATTGTGGCATGCGGTGTTGATTGTTGGTGGGCGTGTCTCCATGCCCAGCATTATATGTGGTTACCGGGGATCGAACTCAGGTCCTTGTGCTTGCAAGGCAGGCGCCGGAACCACTGAGCTAACCCTCCAGCCCAAGAAGGATTACTTTTAATACTTTTTCAAAATTATGATAGTTCATGTGGTCACATCAGAAGTTATGCACTGCTCTACTACACATTTTTCATGGTTAAAAAATGTGAAGAGGAAAACTCATGGAGTGAGATTTGCATCTTTCTTCTTGAGGAGGCTAAGAAGAATGAGCTTTCCCCTCCCAAAGACAAGATTTTGACCTACAAGGGCTGGAGATTTAGCTCATTGATTCCAGTGCCTGCCTAGCAAATGCAAAGTCCCTGGTTCAATCCCTGGCAATCACATACAACAATACTGGGTATGGTGGCTCAAGCCTACCAGCAATCAGTACCATATACCACAAATGCCAGGTGTGGTGGCTCAAATCTCTAATCTCAGCACTCAGGAGGCACAGGCAGTAGGATTGCTGAGTTTGAAGCATGCCTGGGCTACATAGTGAGCTCAGGGTAAGCCTGAACTACAAAGTGATACCCTGTCTCAAAAAAAAAAAAAAAGATTTGGACATACACCTCCACATGGGCCTCTAGTCCTGTCTCAAGTAGACAGAGCTATGAGTAGTGCCTATACCACAAACTCGGGCTTTCCAAGGAGGCCCCTGTACCCCCTGCTGCAGATGGCATCAACTATTTCTCTATTGGTTTCCTCCAAATGCAAAGGGTATTTTATACCACTTGACTCACATGCAAGGACTCACACCATTCCCTTCACTCTTTCCACACCACTGCAACCATCAGGGGATCTGCATAGTGTCTCCAAGAGGAACGTTCTGTACACATCTGAGATAAAGTTCAGCTATCACTCTGTCTTCACTGATTTGGACTCCTCAGTTGTGTTTCTCAAAATGAGGCTCCATCTTCAACTCCTAGAGCTGCTGCTGCTCTGGATCCCCTTAAGGATGCAGGGAGACAAGGAGGGGAAGTGGGGTGAGATTATGATTTTCAGGGTCCCAGTTATGCCTGGCTGAGCTCTGTATATGGGTGAGATATACAACCCTGTCTTGAAGGCTGGATGTGTGCAGTTTAGATCCATGAGTGGAGCAGATTTCAAAAGGACTGAGTAACTAGCCTCTCCTAAAGATAGACAATAGGAAAGAGATCAGTGAACATGGGAATTCTAGAAGTTTCCCAGTGATAAGAAATCTAGTAGCTATCTCAAATCTGAAGGGTTTTTTTTTTGCATTCAAAATTCACAATAGTTTAGCCTGATAATTACAATAGAGAAAAATATGAAAATGGCTCATGATTTTCATACATAAATTAAATTTTCCATCCTTATTTTAGGATCCACTGAAGATATTGGGCTGATGCAAACCCCACTCTCTCTGTCCATCTCTCCTGGAGAACTGACCTCAAACTCCTGCAGGCCCAGTAAGGGTTTTGAGCAAAGTGACAAAACCACCTATTTGAGTTGGTTTGTCTCCAAGGGCTCTGATTTACAAGATTTCCAACAGATATCCCAGCATCCCAGACAGGTTCGGTGGCAATGGGTCAGGTACAGATTTCACACTCAAAATCAACAGGGTAGAGGCTGATGATGCTAGAGTTTATTACTGCTTGCAAGATACAAAGCTTCTTCACACAGTGATACAGCCCTAAACACAAACCTCCCTACCTTAGGAGGCCCAGCTACCCTCTGTGCCACTGTTTGTGAAGCAGCACAGCAGAGTCTCTGAGTCCCTGTGAGAGGAAGAGATTGAAGAACTAAAAACAACAAGCTTCAGTTGAGCCTCTGCCTAGGACTGAGTGAGTAAGACAATAGAGGCAGAGAGGACCTGCACTCTAGTGAGGACTCTGACACAGAGAGGAAGAAGAGGACTTAGTAGACTGCACAGGGTCCCTTTGGGCCTAAAAATTTCTATGATTTGGACCTAAAACTCTGTATGCTTTTCTGAAATGCACTAAAATAAGTCACAGACACAAAATGACTAAGCCTGAAATGATCAAATGGAAACAGCTTTAATCTTTGTCCTTAACCTGGTATATCTCTGTTATCATGTCAGGGCCCAGTAGGGATGTGGTGCCTCACAGCACATGACTGGGGAAGTGACAATCAGAGAACCACTAAGGCAGCAGTGATTGAGTTAGTACCAGTGATCCCTGAGGTCAGAGACAAAAGGCACCATCATGTTTAGGGATCCAGCCTCAAGGATGGAGAAATCTGTGAGACAGAAGCACAGGAGACTGCAGTGGTTTATACTATTTCTAAAGTCAGGTGTTTATTGGGTTACTAATTGTACTCAGTGTCCTGTGTCCTCTCTCAGTTGCACATGAATCCTCCATTGTCTTCCCTCAGTTTATTGATGCACATTTGCACACTAAGCCCACCCTCCCCGTGATTCTGTTAGAGATAAAGCTATTGTTAAAAATTAATTATTTTCTATTTTAGAGTGTATGTGAGGGGCATGTGTTCATAAACAACTCTCAGTGAGTCTTAAATGTTGCTTTCTGCAATGCTTTACATTGACCTGTCAAGTTTTTCATCACCAAAAGTTGTCACTTCATTCTTTGAACATAGGTTTTCATCTAGACTAAAAACTGGATAGAATCTCTATAAAGGCTACACTTCTTTCAACCTATCAATTTCTCCCTTCTCTCTTTCCCTCCATTCTCACATATATATCCTATCAAATTGCCCCCCCCCTTTTATACACATAGAAAAGAGTATCTTTCTTTTGTTGGGTTTTCTTTTTACTCTATATGCCTCAAATTTTCTTCTTTGATATTTTTATATCCTTTTTAATTTTCTATTTCATAGTCTTTTCTCTACATTTATAAACTGTTGTGTTCCTGCACTATTGTGACAGTAGAAAACTCACTAACTACCTTTGCATTACATACCTACATATTATTGATTCTTGGCAGGTAGATATTGCCAGTAACTGGACTCTGTAATTCAAAGATTGAAATCTCTATTAGTGGATCTTTCCAGCCCTACTGACCTGACCTGCAATATTCAATATGAAAATACAGGAATAATGAAAATTAGTCAATAAGATGCCTTAAAGTTTGACAACTCGCAAAAAAGCTATCTGACAGGCAATAAAGTGGAAGGAGTGTTCAAGAAAGAATTAATAGAGGGCCGGAGGGTTAGCTCAGTGGTTCCAGCGCCTGCCTCGCAAGTGCAAGGTCCTGAGTTCGATCCCCGGTAACCACATCTAATGCTGGGCATGAAGACTCATGCCCACCAGCAATCAACACCGCATACCACAATGCCGGGCGTGGTGGCTCACGCCTGTAATCCCAGCACTCGGGAGGCAGAGAAAGAAGGATTGCTGAGTTCGCGGCGGCTTGCCTGGGCACCACAGCGAGCTCAGGACCAGCCTGAACTACAAAGCGAGACCCTGTCTCAAAAAAAAAAAAAGAATTGAGAATACAAATGCTTAAGTGTTTCAATTGAACAAAGAAGAAAATGCTAACATTGTACAGTTAGGATGTAAACTACTTGAACTCAAAGAGGACATAAATAAGCAGATAAAAGTTCTTATTAATAGGACATCCAACAAGCTTAAAGAGGACAAGAACATCTGATTTAATTAAATGGCAATACAAGATATGAATTAACCCTTTAATAGAGAACTTATGAACAAGAGTTGATGGGTGTGAAAAAGAATAAAGAACAACTCCTGGAAATGAAAAACACAACTTAAAGTCATGCTGGCAGACATAACCAATCATAAGAGAAAACATCAGCACTTGAAGATGAGAGTGATGTAATAGATTACTTAGTGATATTCATGAAAGAAAAGGAATGATGAGAAGTTGATTTGAGACTTCATACCTGACTATAAAAGATACAACCTAAGAATTACAGAAATCAATGACAGGTAGGAGAAAGACATTAAGTTACAAAAATTTGTTCCCCAAAGTTAATGTAGAATTGAAATAGGCATACAAGTAAGAAGGCATCTAAAACCCCAAATAGAAAAAAACCAGAGAGAACCTCTCCACAATATGTTATAGAAAAATCCATGAAACAGAAAAAAAATAGAGAATACTAAGGAGCACTTCCAGAAAGATAATGGAGTGTTGAAAGCCAAGAAACAGTCTCTGAAATTTTCCACTCCAACCCAAAATATAGCAACAAGATGAAAAAAAATTAAGAAGGAGGAAAGTGGGTCTCTAAGGCCCAGAATAGATTTGAGGCAAGAATCAAAAGGAGCAAAAATAGACTCAATCCCCTCTTCCCAAGTTGGGCTCTCAGCAGGGCAGGGGCTGCTAAACCTGCTGAATCTGTGAAGGACTGGTGACTTCTGACTGCCTGCAGTTGCCCACAGAGAAATTGGCTAATGGAGTTGATCGGTGGTCACACTGTGTGTTAGCAGCTGATGTTTTCAACATATACAACTTGGTTCTGGAAAGAGGACAAAGGATTGGTGCCTGTAAAGTAACAAAGCTCTGCCCGCCCACCCAGGGGACTAAGGGCCAGCACCAAGGATGAATCTCTGAATCTGCCTGACAAGAGTATAAGCTGCACAATCACAACACCACCTTCCCATCTTCCAGATCACCACATAGCATCCCTGTATTCCAGCTCCCTGTCTGCCATATTGAAAAAGGGCCCACTGGAAGAATAAAGACCTGTAGACTATAGTCATTGTTGAGTTTCTGAGACAGTTGCTACCTACAGAAACCTGAACTCACTTCAGGGGAAGGGTGGCTGTACTATCAACCCTGCAGGAATTCTCTGAGCTAAACTCAGACATTAATTTTAGTCAGAGGTCAGAATGATATACAGTGTAATACAGCTATTTCCCTGTAACTAGTTAACTCAGATCTGCATGCTGCTGCCATATTGTCTATAGGAGACACGAATCCATGCCTTGAAGGGTGTTTTGGTACTAGTTTTTTTTGTCATCATTGTTGTTCTTCTTTCTTCATTTTTCTCTATTTTTCTGTTTTCTTTTTTCATTATCTATCTCCTACTTTTTTTTTTGAGGTACCAGGGATTGAACTCATGCCTTTGTGCATCCAAGGTTGGTGCAATAACACTTGAGCTAAATCCTCAGCCCCCTCCTACTCTTTCTTTTATTCTTCATTTCTCTAGTCTCTTGTTGCTGAGTCTGTCTAATTTCAGTTGGTTTCCTCCTCTCAACTGCTTTTTTTTTTTTTTAGACAGGGTCTTACTTTGTAGTTCAGGTTGGTCCTGAGCTCACTACAACTGCTCTTAATTTTACAGGAGAGAGAAAATAGTTCCTGATTACTTGTTGCTGTTGCATATCCCTATTCTTCTTTAGTTTCTGCATCCTCTCTTTTCCTCTGCTCAGTACAAGTTCCCTGAAACTAGTGTACTTAGGTTCTCCATACTCTCCTTTTTATTTGTCTGTTATAGGACAGTGAATAGAATTTCTAGTTGTCCTGTTGCTGTTAGTTTGTTCTGTTTTGGATTTGTCCTTTCTATCTTTTGTACTCCAGCTTTTGTCAGCCTCCAAGTGTTTGTGTGATATCTATATGGCTTCTAACATTGTAATCTTGCCCTCTCCTATAATCTACCTACTCTTCCAACTCCCTGGTGACACTATATTCCTCAAGGGTGACACTGCTATACTGAAAGCCCTATATGTTGTAAATATATTTGTGGTTAGTTTTAAATCTTGGCACATGGTCAGAGATACAATTTATGAAATTAAAGTTATCACAATAGTGACTTCCACCACCTGCAAGCAGCTTGCCCACCACCAGACGCAGGCCAGCACATTGTGGGGCCTCCATGCACCCTGGGAAAGTCTGGGTAAGCACTGTAGAGGGCACACAGTGACTTCCCACTAACTGCAAGCAGCCTGCCTGCCAATGAACCCAGGCCAGCTGCCACATGGACCTCCATCCATGCCAGGGGAGTCTAGGTAAATGTTGAAGAGGCCATGTAGTGTTTCCCCACCTATAAGCAGCCTGCCTGCCACTGGACCCAGGCCAGACGACCCCTGGTAGCTTCATTCACCTTGGATGAGACTACGTAAGAGCTGCAGAGGGTGCACAGTGACTTCTGCCACCTGCAAGCAGCCTGACTGACAACAGACCCAGGCCAACCACTCCATGGGACGTACATTCTCGCTGGGAGAGTCTGGGTGAGCACCATGGAGACTATGCATTGACTTCTGCCACCTGTAAGCACCTTCTGCACCACTGATCTCAGACCTGATTCCCGCAGGAGCTCCACTCCCCTTGGGCAAGTCTGGGTAAGTGATGAAGAGGTTGCAGAGGGATTCCATCTGTGGTCCTTGTGTCCAGACCAAAAGCATGGGGGAGCTTTCCCCTGCTGGTGAGTCTGGATAAGTGCCATGGAGACCATGTATAGTTACTTCCACTCCCTGCTAGCAGATTTACCCACCATTGAGCTCAGGCCAGAAGCTTCATGGGCACTCTATTCCTGGTTGTTCAGTAACTTACAGTGCTTGCCAGCACAATAAAAATGAGAAAAAAAATTCAACAACCCAGACACAAAGATCATCACAATAGCAGAATTCTGGGAAATGGAATAAAATGAACCTCAATCACCAGGATTCTCTGAACTGGTAACAAAAGTATATCTACTCAATGGAAATCAGAACTGATCTCTGAGGTGAAAACAGACTTCATTAAAGAAGAGATCAGAAACATCATAGAAGCTCAGATAACAAAAGCAATGAAACATTATAAAGAACTTTAAGCAGCGGTCTAGGTGATCAAAAATGAGAATGAAAAGTTTACGAAGTAGGATGAATGAAGCTGAAAACTGAATTTCAGACCTAGAAGACAGGCTCATAGCCAATGAACAGGAAAGGGATAACTTATGGAAAATGGCAAGGGACCATGAGAAATCAATCCAACAACCCTAGATGACTCAAACAAGAATAACATAGGGCCAGGGATTTAGCTCAAGGGGTACTACACCTACCTATGTTCGATCCCTGGTACCACAAAAAAAAAAGAAGAAGAAAAGAAAAACATAAAGCTGATCAAGTCAGTCATGAAACAGGAGACAGTGCAAAAGACATAAAAACTGTTCATAGATATAATGACAGAAAACTTCACAGGAAAAGGAAAAGAATTGGATATACAGATAAATGAGACATATAGAACTCCAAAAGGTCATGATATTAAAAAAAATCTACACCCAGGCATATAATTATCAAGGTTTTATATATCCAACAAAAGAATGAAATACTGAAAACAGCTAGGGAAAAGAAAAAAAAAACACACATATAAAGGGAAGCCCATTGGGATCACAGCAGACTTTTCAATGCAAACATTCAATGCAAGGAGAGCCTGGAGTGAAGTGTTTCAAGAATTGCAGGAAAATGACTTCCAACCTAGACTGATGTATCCTGCAAAACTATCTTTCAAAATCAATGAAGAAATAAGATGCTTCCATGACAAAGAACAACTGAAGAATTTCTCAATTACAAAACCTGCACTCCAAAACATTCTAAAGAATGTTGTGGAGAAAAACAGTGACAGTCAAAAACTCATGAGACCTAACACAGTAAAATCATTGAGCAAGACAAGAAACTGAGTGGAAAGGGGAAAAGCAAAGAATAAGAGAGAAAAGAATAGGAAAACACCATGCAGGTCTAAATCAGGCCATATCAGTCATAACCATTAATGTTAATGGCCTCAATAGGCCAATTAAAAAACACAGAATGGCAGAATAAATTAAGAAACAAAATCCAGGGCCGGAGGGTTAGCTCAGTGGTTCTAGCACCTGCCTCGCAAGTGCAAGGACCTGAGTTTGATCCCCGGTAACCACATATAATGCTGGGCGTGGAGAAACACCCACCAACAATCAACACCGCATACCACAGTGCCGGACATGGTGGCTCACACCTGTAATCCCAGCACTCGGGAGGTAAAGACAGGAGGATTGCTGAGTTCGTGGCAGCTTGCCTGGGCACCATAGTGAGCTCAGGGCCAGCCTGAACTACAAAGCAAGACCCTGTCTCCAAAAAGCAAAAACAAAACAAAAACAAACAAATAAACAAAAAAAAGAAACAAAATCCTAGGGGGTGGGGAGGTGTGAGTGGGGATATGGGTAAAAATGAGAATTGACTGTGTCATATATTGGTACAAATTCCCCAATGTTATGTGTGATTGTGAGATGTATGCAAATTGTACCATAATTAAAAAAGAAACAAAATCCTACAATACACTGCATACAAGAAACACACCTAATTCAGAAAGAAAGCCACAGACTGAAAGTAAAGGGAAGGAATACAATTCTCCATGTGACAGGACACTGCAAAAAAGAAAGAGTGGCTATCCTATTTGCAGACAAAATAGATTTCAAACAAAAACTAACAGAGACAAAAAAGGACACTACACCCTATACAGGGAACAATCCAAGAGAGAGAGATAACATTCATAAATATTTATGCATCAAATTCCAATGCACACAAGTATATAAAACAAATATTCACAGATATGAAAACCTTGATAAGGACTAAGACAATAGTAGTAGGGAGCTTCAATACTGAGTTGTCACAACTACACAGATCAACTGGGCAAAAAATCAATAATGAAATACTTGAACTGAACCAAACCTCTGAGTAAATGGACTTATTAGATGCCTACAGAATATTTTATCAAACAAAAAAATAATACATATTCTTCTCAACTGCCCATGGGTCATTCTTCAAAACAGAACACATACTAGTTCACAGGCTTCAGTACGTGCAAAGGAATTGAAGTTATCCCCTGTATACTGTCAGACCATAGTGCCTTGAAATTAGAGCTGAAGAGCAAAAGAAATTCCAAGACTCTCACAAACACATGGAAACTGAGTGATACTCTGCTGACCAACCAATGAGTTACAGAAGAAATCTGGAAAGAAGTTGAACAGTTTTTACAATTAAATGATAATCCCAGTACAACTTGCAGGAATTTATGGGATACAATGAAAGCAGTTCTATGAGGGAAATTCATAGCAGTAAACACCTACACCAGGAATACAGAGCAAGCTCAAATAAATGACCTAATGCTGAAGCCCAAGCTACTAGAAAAAGAGGAGCAAGACAAACCCAAAGCTCATACTAGGGAGGAAATTATAAGGATTAGCACAAAAATTAAGTCAATGGAGACTGAGAGGACCATACCAAAAAAAAAAATCAATGAATCCAAGAGTTGGTTCTTCAAAAAGATAAACAAAATTGACAAAGCCCTTGCCAATCTTATGAAACAAAAGAAGGAAAAGGCTCAAATCCATACTGTTAGAAACAAAAAGGGGAAATCACCACTAATCCAATGGAAGTCCAGAGGATAATAAACACATACTTTTAAAATTTGTACTCCAATAAGATAGAAAATGTAGAAGAAATGGACAGATTCTTAGGCACATAAGAACTTCCAAGGCTGAATGAAGAGGATATAAAAATGTTAAATACCCAATATCAATTTATGAAATTGAACATGTAATAAAAAATCTATCAACAAGAAAAGTCCTGGTCCTGATGGCTTTAGCACTGAATTCTACAAAACTTTCAATGAAGAGTTAATACCACTACTTCTCAAACTCTTTAATGAAATTGAAAGGGAAGCAGTACTCCCAAATTCATTCCTTGAAGCAACCATTTCTTTGATTCCAAAAGGAGAAAAACACCCAAAACAAAAACAAAGAACTACAGGCCAATCTCTCTAATGAACATTGATACAAAAATTCTCAACCAGAGACTAGCAAACAGAATACAGAGAATTATCAAGAAGATATTCCCTGATCATATACCCTGACCAGGGATGCAAGGATGTTTCAACATACATAGATCAATAAACATTATTCACTATATCAACAGACTCAAAGACAAAAAACTATATGGTCATCTCAATAGATGCAGAGAAAGCATCTGACAAAATCTAACACCGATTCATGATCAAAACCCTACAGAAACTTGGAATAGATGAACTGTATCTCAACCTAATAAAAGCTATTATGAGAAACCAACAGCCAACATCATCCTAAATGGTCAAAAACTGAAACCTTTCACACTAAGATCAGGAATAAAGCAAGAATGTCCACTCTCACTGCTCCTTCAATACAGTGCTAGAAACATTATTATCATTGCAATTAGACAATCAAAAGAAATAAAAGGAATAAAGATAGGAAAAGAAGTTAAACTGTCATTATTTGCTGATGACAAGATACTCCATCTAGAAGATCCTAAAAACTACACCAAACAACTGCTAGACTTAATCACCAAATTTAGCAGCATAGCTGAATACAAGGTCAATGCTCAAAAATCAATTGCATTTTTATACACAAATAATAAATCTATAGAGAAAGAAATTGGGGACTCAGTCCCTTTTACAACAGCATCCAGAAAAATGAAATATCTAGGAGTCAATCTAACAAAGGAGGTAAAGGACCTCTACTCTGAAAACTATAGCACTCTGAAAAAGGAAATTGAAGAGGATATCGGAAAATGGAAAGACATCCCTTGTTCCTGGATAGGAAGAATCAACATCGTCAAAATGGCTTTACTCCCACAACTTCTATATAGATTCAATGAAATCCCAATTGAAATCCCAACAGCATATTTCACAGATCTAGAGAAGAGCATCCAAAAATTCATCTGGAACCACAAGAGACCCAGAACAGCAAAAGCAGTTCTAGGAAACAAGGACATGATTGTGGGTATCATTATCCCCAACCTGAACCTTTACTACAAAGCCACTGTGGTGGCATGATACTGGCAAAGAAACAGACTTGAGGATCAGTGGAATAGATTAGAAGATACAGAAACAACTCCAGATACACTAAGCTACCTCATCTTTGACAAAGAAGTCCAACATCTTCAATGGAGGAAATATAGCATCTTTAACAAGTGGTGCTGGAAAAACTGGACTTCAGCCTGCCAAAGACTGAAGCTAGTTCCATCACTCTGACCGAGTACTAAACTAAAATCAAAGGGGATGAGAGACCTAAATATTAAAACAGAAACTCTAATCCTGCTGCAAAACAGGTTAGGCTAAAACTCTTGAAGACACTGGCTTAGGGAAACACTTTATAAACAAAACCTCTATAGCGTGAGAACTAGCAGAAGAAATCAACAAATGGGATCTTAGACTCATATCACAGTGACATATGTGCACCCATGTTTATAGCAGCTCGGTTTATGATAGCTAAATCTTGGAAATAACCCAAATGCCTATGAACTTTAGACTGGATAAAGAAGATGTGGGTTTTTTTTTTTTATAAAATGAGTATTCTGCCACAAAGAATGATGAGATTGAATCATTTATATTCAAATGGACATACCTTCAGCACATACTCATAAGTAAAATAAATAGATCACAGATGTCTAAATATTGTATCTTTTCTCTGGTATGAGAAACTGAAGTTATAAATGTGTTGTAGAATGCAAGATTGATATTGTGAAATAGTAAATATTCAAAGAAAAATGGGGTTTAGGGTAAACAATGAGGAAGAAAAAAATGATACTAAAAAAATCAAACAAAGCTTGTGTGTATAGGGATGGGGTGGTAGGGTTGGTAGGAGAAGGGGAAAATGAGAATTACATTGTGTCATATACTGGTACAAATTCTCAATGTGGAGTGTAATTGTGATGTGTATATATAAAGCATTGATAAAATGTACCAATAAAAAATACTAAAAAAATTAGCCACAGCAATTATAAAAGAGAAAGAAATAAAAGTAATAAAGATAGGAAAGGAAGAATTTAAATTGTCAATATTTCCTGACGACATGATACTCTATATAGAAGATCCTAAAAACTCAATCAAAAGACTGTTAGACTTAATTGACAAATTTAGCAACATAGCTGGATAAAAGGTAAATGCTCAAAAGTCAATAGCCTTTTCATAAAAATAAACTCACTGAGAGAGAAATTGAAGAGTCAATCCCTTTCACAATAGCATGCCCCAAAAATGAAATATCTAGGAATCAATTTAACAAAGGAGGTGAAAGACCTCTATTCTGAAAACTACATCACCCTGAAAAAGGAGATTGAAGAGGATATCAGAAAATGGAAAAACATCCCTTGTTTCTAGACAGGAAGGACTAATATCATCAAAATGGCTATACTCCCACACTATTATATACACTTAGCTCAATACCAATTGAAACTCCAGCAGTATATTTCAAACACCTAGAGAAAATAATCCAAAAATTCATCTGGAACCAGAGAGACCAGAAAAGCAAAACCAATTCTAGGAAACAAGGACATGGTTGGGGGTATCACAATCCCCAATTTGAAACTATACTACAAAGCCACTGTGAAGAAAAAAAAGGAATGGTACTGACAAAATAACAGACCTGAGAACCAGTGGAATAGATAATAAGATCCAGAATCAATTTCAGACACACTATGCTACCTCATCTTTGACAAAGGATCGCAATACCCTCAGTGAAGGAAAGATACCCCTTTAATTAATAGCCCCTGCAAAAACTGGGCTTTAACTTGCCAAAAACTAAAGTTGCATCTATCTCTTTCACTGTGTGCTAAACTAAATCAAAGTGGATTAGCGACTTAAATATTAAAACGGAAACTCTAAACCTAATGCAAAACAGGTTAGATAGAACTCTTGGAGACACTGGATTAGGAAAAGACTTTATGAACAAAACCTTTCGAGAACTAGCAGAAGGAATCAACAAATGGGGTCTCATCCTATTAAAAAGCTTCTGCACAGCAAAAGAAACCATGAGCAAACAAACCCAATTCAAAAATGGCCATCTGAAATGAATAGACACTTTTCAGAGGAAGAAGTAAAAGCAGCCAAGAGCATAGGAAGAAATGCTCAACATCTCTGTTCATCTCTGGAAAGATGCAGATGAAAACAACACTGAGATTCCATTTCACTCCACAAAGAATGGCTGCTATCTCGGAATTAACCAGTAATAAATGCTGGCAAAGCTGTAGGGATAAAGAAACCATTCTCCACTGTTGTTGGGAATGTAGCCTGATACAACCACTATGGAGATCAATGTGGAGATTCCCCCAAAATGTTGAATTAGAAGTTCCATTTGACCCTGCTATTTCCCTGCTATGTATGTATACAAAGAATTACAAGGTTCATATCACAGCAACATATGTGCACCCATGTTTTTACCAGCTCAGTTTGTGATAGCCAAATCTTAGAAACAACACAAATGCCTATCAGCTGGAGACTGGATAAAGAAGATGTGGTTTTTCTATAGAATGGAGCATTACTCTCTTCTAAAAAATGTTAAGTTTGGGGCTGGAGATTTAGCTCAGTGGTTCCGGCACCTGCCTCGCAAACGCAAGGTCCTGAGTTTGATTCCAGTAAGCACATACATTGCTGGGTGTGGTGACTCCTGCCCACCACCCATCAATACCACATACCACAGTGCCGGGCGTGATGGCTTACACCTATAATCCCAGCACTTGGGAGGCAGAGGCAGGAGGATTGCTGAGTTCAAGGCTTGCCTGGGCTACATAGTGAGCTGAGGGCCAGCCTGGACTACAAAGCGAGACCCTGTTTCAAAAAAAAAAAAAGAATGATAAGTTTGAGTTGTTTACACTCAAATGAACATACCTCAGGATATACTCATAAGTGAAATAAATAGGTCACAGATGTGTAAATATTGTATCTTTTCTCTGGTATGAGAAACTGAAGATATAAATGAGCTCTAAACCATGTGATAAATGTTGTGAAATAGAAAATATTCTAAGGAAAATGGGGTGAAGAGGTAAATAATAAAGGGAAAGAAAAATGTGATGGTAATAAAAATGGGAAACAACACTTATGTATGTAAGAGGTAGCGGGTGGTGGAGTAGGTAGGAGAATGAGAAAAAAATTATAATTAAATTGTGTCATATACTGGTACAAATTCACAATACTGTGTGATCATGATCTGTATATATAATGTACCAATAATGATTCAAATGATATTTTTAAATAGTTGTGATAAATCTGGTGTATGTCCTTTAGTTAGATAGATGACAGATAGATGATAGATGAGATAGATAATAGATGAGATAGATGAGTGATAGATGATAGATGAGATAGATGATAGATGAGATAGATGATTGATAGATACATGATAGACAGATAGATGATAGATAGATAGATATCCAGATACACACATCTAAATGAACATAGTCATGAACAGATATTTACCAGTTTCAAAATCTACTTACCAGGAATTTGATATCTATTATGGACAGCATAATTTTACTCACTTTTTCTTGAGTTATTGGGCTCTAGCTGGAAGATGAATTTATATCCATATATTCTTTTGAGTCTAGTACTCCTGTATCATTTACTACACCAATGAAAACACTATTTCTAATACTAATTTAAAGATTATGATAGTTCACATGGTCACATCAGAAGTCCTTTCCTAAAGGAAAGAAGGAAAAGGGAAAATTGAAGGTAAGAAGGAAAAAACGGAAACAAACCTTTATATATGGGGGAGGGGAGGTTATAGGAATGTAATAAATAATAATCAAGATATATCATGTACAGGTGCCAATTCTAAGTAATGAATGTGACCATAAATTATACCTAATATGTACCAATAAACTCAATAAATTTTTAAAAAGAAGTGTTTTTACTGCTCTGCTATATAAATTCATATATCCCAGGGACTCTAGTCCTGTCTTGGATGGGCAGAGACATGAGTACTGTTTCTACAGCAAAGACTAGATTTTCCAATGTGCCCTTGTACCCAATGCTGCAGGCAGCATGAACTTTAACTCTATTGGTTTCCTCCAAATACAGAGGGTATTTTATACCACATGGCTCACATCTGAGGTTTCCCACCATGCCCTTCTCTCTTTCCACACCACTACACCCACCAGGGAATTTGCATAGTATCTGCAAAGGGGGCCATCCTGTAACTCTGAGATAAAAGCTCAGCTCTAACTTTGCCAAGATTTATCAGGACTCTTTAGTGTGATTTCTCAAAATGAGGCTCACCCTTCAATTCCTGGGGCTGCTGCTGCTCTGGATCCCTGGTAAGGATGCAGGGAGGCAAGGAAGGGAATATGGGGTAAGATTATGGTTTCTGGGGTCCCAGTGCTATCTTGGTGAGCTCTGTACATGAAGGTGATGTGTGCAGTTCAGATCCATGAGTACAGAAAATTTGTAAGAAGTGAGGACCAAACTCTTCTGAAAATTGTCAGAAGGAAAGAGAGGAATGATCAGGTGAATTCTAGAAGGTTATCTGCATTTAGAAATCTAGTATCTATCTCACGAATTAAGTTTTTTTCTGTGCTACAAAAATAATTGAGTTTCATAATTACAAAAAGAGAAAGTATGGCAATGGCTCACAATGTTTGTACATGACTTGTGCTTTTCCCTCATCATTTTAGGATCCACTGGAGATATTGTGATGACACAGACCCCACTGTCTCTGTCCATCCCTCTCGGAGAGAGAGCCTCCATTTCTTGCAAGTCCAGTGAGAGCCTCCTCCACAGTGATGGAAACACCTATTTGAATTGGCTTGTACATAAGCCAGGCCAGGCCCCATACCGCATGATTTATCAGGTCTCTACCCGGGACTCTGGGATCCCTGACAGGTTCAGCGGCAGTGGGTCAGGAACAGATTTCACTCTCACCATCAGCAGGGTGGAGCCTGAGGATGCTGGAGTTTATTACTGCTTGCAAGGCACAAAACTTAGTCACACAGTGATATAGCCCTGAACAAAAACCTGCCACCTGAGGAGGCCCAGCTGCCCTCTGTGCCACTGTCTGGGGAGCAGCACAGCAGTCTCTCCATCCCTGTGAGAGGAAGAGGTTGAAGATCTCAGAACCACAAGCTGCATCTGAGGCCTCTGCCCAAGACTGAGAAAAGAAGATGACAGAGCAGCGAGGACCTGGCTCTGGTGAGGACTCTACATGGGGGTGAGGGAAGCTGACTGCAAGGGGCTCCTTTGGGCCTGGAAAGTTCTCTCCATTTATAAAATGGGATAAAAACAATAAACACAGAAAAGAACTTAGCCTAATATGGTTAATAAGTTGGAAGTGGCTTATAACTTTGGCATTTTATCTCAGACTTCACTTCTATTCTGTCAGCATCCAGAGGAGATATGGAGATGAGAAACTGTCCCTTAGCCTGTCTGCTACTCCTGCAGAGCTTCCTCTATTTCAGTGGGGCAGAGCTGAAAGGTCACTTCTGGGTGTCCAGTCTGGTCCCAGAGCCACTGCGTGAATCACTGTGCTCTGGGTCTCCCTGACTCAGGGACTATGAAGATTCAGCTTAGGAAACATGAGTCAGTTCATATGAAAAACGTCTGTGGAGATGTCTCTCATATTTCTGTCCAAGTCAGTATATGCTCACCCCTCCAGGGCTCCTCATCTGATAGCAGGTGTTTGGAAAGATGGGTAGATTCTAGTCATATTTTAAAGTCAGAACAAATAAGTTGGCTGAAGTAATGGACATGAGCTGAAACAGATACACCAAAGACTGCTGCATACTTGAAAATGAGCCACCAAAGGATGTACAGTGATATCTCCTTAGATGGGAAGGCAGACAAAAGCCAACAATGGGAGGCAGGTGGACACAGGACTTGGAGTGGAACACATTTCAAATGTGGAGATGGCATCCTACCTTCCAACAACAACATCCTTGAGTCATAAGTGTGTGTGGGATTTGGGAGCTCTGGGAAGTGTTCTGAACTGGAGGTGTAAACACAGGGAGAGAAGGTGTGATCGTCTGGAAATGAGTGTGAGT
The DNA here is from genome assembly GCA_004025085.1 of Thryonomys swinderianus. Lineage (NCBI taxonomy): Eukaryota > Metazoa > Chordata > Mammalia > Rodentia > Thryonomyidae > Thryonomys > Thryonomys swinderianus. Next base: position 38,420 of record PVIC010003968.1, on the reverse strand, counting down.
AAATGAAGGCAGATGTGTTCCTGCCACATAACCCAATCCAGAGAAGTCAGGATGGAAGGAGAATCCAGCACTGGAGGCTACAGGGTAGGAGTCATAAGTAGGAAGGAGAGAGAGAAAGTTAGAGAGACAGAGAGACACAGAAAGACAGAGACAGAGATAGAGACACAAAGACAGACCAACACACAGTGAACGGGAGAAAAATCAAGATCCTAGAACTAAGACAATGATTCAAGAATCTCTTTTTAGTTCACAAATATAAAATTAAAATGGGAAATGAATGTTAAAATGTCCTTTGAGGCTACTTATTATAAATGACACAAACATTGTGTCTTCTGTAAGATCACAGCTCATTCTGGGCAGGGCAAGATTTCACAGATTCTTTTTCTGAGATGGGCACTTGCTGCCACCTGTTGCCCAGTCCAGTGCAGGGTAAGTTCCAAGGAAAAAAGGTCCCAATGTCCTGTCTTTCCATTAACTTGAAACACTTTTCTCTCACGCTGTAATCCAATGTAGAAAGTATAGTCTCCTTGCAGTGTCTCACTGCACTGATGCTGTGGAGAACCGCTTATCTCACAGAGACCATCATTCCCTACATGCTGCTGTACAAGGTCATTAGCTCAGTTCACCAGTTTGATTTGCAGGGATTCTCCCCTAATCTGAGCCCATCCTCAGGCAGCAACAGCTCACAGGCTGCTCTGCACCGTGCAGCAGCTCTCCTGTCCTGGACTCTGATGTCACAGGATATGGTTCTGTTCTTGACCTGCCCACTGACCACAACTAGTGAGAACACCTGCATGAGAAAATGCAGAAAACTTAACACTGTTCAAACATGACATAATCAATACTTAACAGAGCTGAATGACATTTCTTTATGCAAGAGATTGATCTTTTCTTACTTAAAATCTGGTTTATACATTGAAGCTGTTTCACATTAATTTTTTATACTTTCAAATATTCTATTAGGATATCATGTTCTTGAGCTATAATAGCATGAGATCCATTGCTTATGAACAACCTGCCAACCTATCTGTATTCCATATAACTGGATCTAAACAACACTTCAACAGCGAATTACAAACCACATTAAATTTGGCACCAAGACAAATGATTCACACACCTGCACCTAATCTGCCCATGGATCAGGGACTAAAAGGGCAGGGATGACGTCACACAGGACAGACTAAAGTCTGCACTGTGAAGAGGAGAAAGCACTGAATAGCGAGATCCATGGATGAATCTTCAGGGTTCCAGAAGAGCCAATTAGGGGAGACTCTCACTGTGCGTGCAAGTCTCTGCCCTCCAAAACTCAGATCCCTGGAGGCAAAGGGCCCTCAGGCGCTGAACTGTGGCAGAGCCATCATGGCTGAAATCTGAGCTTGACATGGAAGTAGTGGTATCACAGGTCTGAATACAGGAGAAGGACAAGATGCTGGGAGGAAGAATCCAGCACAGTCAGAGAGCAGGGATCTATCCCCAGAGAAGTAGGAGAAGAGAGGAGGTCATGGGGAAAACACTTAGACAGTGAACTCCAATTCTGGATTGTGGGTGGAGCTCAGTGGGAGACACCTGCTCTATGTGTGCAAGGCAGTGGGTCTATGCTCATCACCTAAAAATCTTACATTCATCTACAAAAAGATACATTTCATCTGACACCATGGCAGAGATTGAGATATCTGAGATTTTCAACTTCTCTATGAGAGTCTAACCACAGAAGCCAAGAATGCCAGCTACAGAGGGCAGCTTAGAGACCATGACAGCCAGTTTCCAGGGGCTGAAATCTTTGAGCAATTTTAATCACCTTCCCAATGAAGTGAGTTTTTTCCACATTACTCAGGTAACATGGAAACACATGGCTTACCAATGGCCTATCTGTCATTTTGTACTTCATGAAACTGGATCTATCAACATCTGACACCATCCTGTGCTCTCACCTATTAAAATGCATCACACCTCATTCACCTTATACACATCAGCAGACTAAGCAAGTTAGGATGAGCTTACTAATAGACAGAGATTTAAAGTGTGCAGATTACTTAGACTATGAGAAGTGTTCTATGAGACCCTTCTTCATGTTCGGGTCTCTATGCCCAAGTAGCTGCTCTGCTCCAATCTAATTTTAGTATATGTGCTGCCAAAGTGAGCACGCTCTGCTCCAATCTAAATGAACACTTCCCTGGGATTAGGGAGCACATTGTTTCCAAATAGACATGAAGTTTCACCTGCACAAGTGTTAAATGCAGTGAATTCCTTCTGCTGGAGGACAGGAAGGGAGTGACTGTGAGGTTTCTCAGGGCGGACACTGGGAGAGCATATGAGGACGAAGTGATGCTGAGATGCTGCTGGCACTGAAGATGGAGGGAAGGGGCCACTAGCTAAGGAATGTGGGAAGCCTTGAGCAGCTGGAAATGATGAAGCACTGCTTCCTCCAGGATCCTCCTCATAGGATGCAACCTAAGAATGTATGATTTCAGGGCAATGAGGGTGAGGTTAGACTTCAGACCACAAAAGTGTTAAGTGATGGATTTCTCATGCTCAATGCACTAAATCAACACAAGTTTACAGTAAAAATAGACAAAGAAAGTAGACATCTGTAGTGGGTTTTCCTGTGAGGCCTTCCATACAAAGAATGTAATAATGATGGTCCCTGAGTTTTCTGCTGAGCCCTGCAAACCTTCTCATCAGGAAGTCAGGGTGTTGAGTCCTTCACACACACAGATGGGGAGAGTGTGCGAGTCAAGGGCTCCCAGACAGCAAACACCTGCTGGGGCGCTGAGAGGAGTCTGAGCTCCTGGCTAAATCAGGGCAGGAGGATGTTGTGACAGTGCTGAGAGGGACGATCTGCAGCATCTGGGGCTGAAGGTAAGAGTCACAGCTGACACAGGCTCACTGCACCGGAATCGGTCAGCGACCTGTGATGCCTGGGTAGATGTCCAGTGGTGGCCAGTTTAAAAGCTGTCCTCGGCTTCTGCCCCTAGCAGGCAAAGCAGTTCTCAGAGCTGTTGCTCCGCACACAGGTCTGGTTGGACAAGGAGATGATAAAGACTTTCTCTCCAGTAGGTGTGGCCAGGAAACCCATGGGTTGGGTCGCCAAGATCGCCACAAACAAGAGAACATATGAACACACAGTGATACTTCATCATAGAGTAAAAGCAGTCATTGAAAATGCTCTTTCTTATGATATTAATCAGCACGGAGTAGGTCCCTATAGGAAACAGTTACTGCCCCTGCATCTTAAAATTCTACTTTTAGCCCTGAAAGCAGCACAGCACTTGTTTCTCACCAGACACAATGAGCAGCACGACATGAGAACCTGGCTCTGAGACACCATCCTGCTGTGGCTTCCTGACTCCTGCAACTCAGTGGTGAGGACAAAGTCTCCTTCCTGGGATGAGATTGGGTGGGCGGAGCCTGGGGAGCCCTGTGCACAGAAACCACCACACGAGAAAGCCAACTGCATGGGCAGAGGATCGAGAAGGCGGCTGATGTAAACCCAGAGCTGACAGCATCACTACAGAGGGTGTATTTATAAGATGGGAGAGACACAGATGTTACATCAGAAGCTCTGAGTTCAAATTAGAAACTCACAGGGTTGGGGATATAGCTCAGTGGTTCCAGCACCTGCCTTCTAGCAAAAAAAAAGGTCATTGCAAGTTACAAACCATAAGGTGACAGCCAAGGGGATTTTTTTTTTTTTTGAGACAGGGTCTTGCTATGTAGTTCAGGCTGGCCCTGACCTCACTATGTTGCCCAGGCAAAAGTAGAACTCAGAATCCTCCTACCTCTGCCTCCTGAGTGCTGGGATTACATGTGTGAGCCACCATGCCTAGCACTGTGGTATATGGTACTGGTTGCTGGTGGGTGTGAGTCACCATACCCGGTATTACTGTATGTGGTTACTGAGGATCAAACTAGGGACCTAGCAATTCCTAGGCAGGTGCCAGAATTACTATGCTAAATCTTCAGGCACAAAGGGGATTATTTTTAACCCAAAAATAGATTTAAATGAGTTAAGATTTGTGGGAATAGTAGCCAAGCTACAATAATCAATAAACCTGGTCAAATAATGCAACATTCAGGAAATTATACATGACCAAAAGATGTCTGACCACCTACACAACTTCTATTCCTGAAAGCGTTAATTAGCACAAAGCAAATACTTGAGCTCAGATCCCACCCTTTGCCTGGGCCAGAGACAGAAGGCAGGACAGGAAGTCACTCTGTGAAAAAGCTTGCTGGAATTTCAGAGGGACTCAAAGAGAACCTAACCAAGTAAAATTTTTAAAACAAATGGATAATAGAAACTCTACTTCCCACCAATTACAAGAAACTGAAAAGACAGTGCTAAGTAAATTGAGTAACAGCAAAACAAGATTTCTTTAGGCAACATGGATACAGACCAACACTGCCAAAGACATTAATTCCAAAATGCCTGCTTCAAAAAGTATTTGAACCTGCCAACTTTGAAACTGGTTAAAGACAGCAGTATAGATGAAGTGTCCAAGTGACAGCCTAAGAAGGCTGCTACAATCTTAAGACCTCAAGAAACCTTATATAGTTTTTGAAGGGTCATAGACAATGGGGTACAGACAATCAAGGATTCTTAAACATCAATTGCTTCAGTTTAGTTGGGAACCAGGGAAATAATAGAGAGCAAAGGGCTGCACCTCGCTCCAGACTTGGCAGGTGTGAAAGCACATCCAAAAAGTAAATTACAAACTTCACATTCTGAAAAATCCAGGAAACTGAAAACTAAGATATCATTAAACATTTATTATTAATACATTAATTAGATGTAAAATGTTGACATCTCAATGTATTCTACCTCAAATATGACTTGTCCATCTACTCTACAAACCACAATATCAAGCTCTTATGTACTGATGTAATGTGTCAATCATTTATTTCATTAAAATGAAGTCTAATTCTATTTTTCTCTAGAAGCTAACGTGCTACAGTTATATTTTTCCTTTTTAACACTTTATTTCAACATAAGTATGCTTAGTAAGAAAGTCACACTAGTTTAGGAAAAAGCAGCTTAAATTATCCAACAAAATTTCTCTCAAAAACTTGGTACATAGTTGCAGATTTTAAAAATATTTGCAATCTAATTGGTATTTTACCTATTGCAAAGGTATAAAATATCCTGAATTCCTTTTTCATTTAATTCTTTATTGCTATTTTTATATATGTATCATGATAAATCTGATTCAAATTATACCAACTACTGCCCAGATACATTAACATACACCCAAGGGTTCTGTGGTTTGACAAACTTTCTAATTCCTAAGGACAGTAGGAAAGCTGCCTCATGTACCAAAGTCAGCTTCTAACAAGTTCTTATGCCCTGTGCAGCTTTCTGAAACTTTAAAACTGTTCCTTCTGATTGCTCCAGTGAGTTGATATTGTCATTTTGTATCACTGAGTCCTGCTTATTAAGGTTGGGCAGATGAACAAGACTTTAGAATCCAGAAATGCCATACATGGAAATGCACCAACTCCTCAAAGTTACACAGAAAATGTACACAACCAGAAGACAAAGATATCACAGTTTTTTATTTATAATGAAAATGAACATAACAGCCCTCTACATGATGCACCTCACCAGCATCAAACTTCCCACAGTGTCTGTCCTGGTCCAACAGACTGTGAACTGACAAGAGCCAGGCTTGTCCTCTCAGGGCTTTGGAGGAAAGAAGTTGGTGGCTGATGTCCCTGAGCAGCTCTGACCAGCCTCTTTCACAGGGACCTTTGGGTGAAGCTCATGAACATGTCAGTCATGGAGTCTTATTGGTCTTAATGAGGCCCCTCCCCTGCCCTTCGCTCTTTCCACTCTAATGCAGCCACCAGGGCATTTGCATATGACCCCTGGGGAGGACCTTCCTGTAAGACTGGAATAAATAGAAACTCAGCTCTGTCCTAGCCTTGACTGTGAGGTCAGCTTGTGACAATAAGGACTCCAGCTCAGCTCCTGGGGCTGCTCCTGCTCTGGATCCCTGGTGAGCACAGAGGACATGAAGAAGGGGATGGCAGGGGAGGGAGAGCTGTAGACCACTGTTGTGCCATGTGTTCTGCCCACATGTCTGTCCTCAGGCCTCATCCTTCAGAGTGGGGAATGTGCTAGTCAGCTTTGGAAAGGAAGAAGATTAGGAGCGAGGACATAGGTCTGCTGACACTGTCACATGGAAAGGGGGATGGCACAGCTGAATGCTAGAGAGTCTGTTCATGCAGACTTCATCCTGTCTTAAAATCAAAGGTTTTTAGTATCTGAATGAAAAAATGGCAGCAGAAAATTTAAACTTGTGTTGTTTTTTTATTCCTTTAGGATGCAGTGGAGATGTGATAATGATGCAGACCCCAGTTTCCCTATCCATCACCCCTGGACAAACAACCTCCATCTCCTGCAGGTCCAGTCAGAGCCTTGTAACCAGTAAAGGAAACACCTACTTGAGCTGGATTGTGCACAAGCCAGGCCAGGTTCCAAGAGGTCTGATTTATAAGGTTTCTAACAGATATTCTGGCATCTCAGACAGGGTCAGTGGCAGTGGATCAGGAACAGATTTCACTTTCACCATCAGCAGGGTGGAACCTGAGGATGCTGGAGTTTATTACTGTTTTCAAAGTAGTTATAGCCCTCCCACAGTGATACAGCCCAGCACACAAACCTCCCTGCCCCAGGGACCCCAGCTGCCCTCTGTGCTGCTGTCTGGAGAACAGCACAACACAGTCTCTGAGTCCCTGGGAGAGAAAGAGGTTGAAGAACTGAGAACCACAAACTATAGCTGAGGCCTCTGCCCAGAATTTAGCGAGGAAGACACCAGAACAGCGAGGACACATGCTCTGGTGAGGTCTCTGACTCATAGAGGAGGATGGAACTGACTTCCTCAGATTCCTTTGAATAGTGCAAATTCTGCTCCACAATTGGATATAAACCTGAAATAACTAATAAGATGAAACTGGTTTATAGTGTCTGTATTTTATCTGCCTCTTTCTGTTGTCAGGGACTGGTGGGATTAGTGATGTGCGTGGTTCACTGGGCCCCGTTGTCACTGGCAGAGCCGGCCTACATCTCAAGAGGAATCACAGAGGTGAAGAGGTCACTTCTGAGCTCTCAAGCACAGGCCTGACACACCTGCACTAAGGGGAAATGGTGCATCCTGGGGGCTGACACCATGATTAGAAATGATCCCAGCCAAATGCACATTACGTCCTATCACACATTCCCCACCAATACAGTGGGCACAGCTGAGCATCCAAATATGAATTTGATATCAGAAGCCAAGGACGACGAGAGCAGTAAATTTGCCCACATTTGGTGCAAGAATACTCAGGACTCCAGTAATATAACAACAATCAATGGTGCAGAAGAATTCTCAGAGAACTTCTCACAGGTATTAGTAGCAATTTCACACAGAATTCACAACCATGTTAAACCCTGTATTTCATTAGTCCTCATCATGATGTATGAGTTTCTGCTCCATGAGGACTTTTGTTCCTAAACCTTCTACAGACAACAAAGTGGTCACAACCTAATGTTTCTGGATTAAACAAGATACTACATAAATCCATCCTATTTCATCACAGCTGGAAAATCTCAATTGACCAAGTTTCTTACTTTTAGTAAAAATCACCAAGACCACTATTGTTCCCAGGTAAAGCATAGAAGGACAGAAAGAGTTTAGGTATGTGGACTTGAAATCTATTATATTATTATTGGCCTTTGAATCATCTTACAAACATAAATATAAAAGAGATTATGTTTTAATATATTCTGATGGATTTCTCTGGATCATAATGGGCCTTCCTTCTCTCAGTTTATGATCCACTGGTAGATACAGTAAAAAATAGACAGGTATTAATTATATTATGAAGTCAGAAGCAAGATGCTGTACTGATATACTGGATGTGAGGTGTGTGAGAAAAGCAGTATCATGGATTACTACAATATGTGTTTGGAACTGAGCCACCAGAGAAATGGAATGACATCCTCTGCCACTGAAGTGTGCTGACAGCAACTTGGGCAGGGAGGAAGGACTCAGGACTTGGAGTGGAACATGTTACAAAGTTGAATTCATGCCAGATTTCCACCTAGCAGTGTCCCTGAGGCTGATGCCCATGTGGGTTTCTGCGGTTCAGGGGAGTGGTCTCTGCAGCAGAAGCAAATTTAGGGACACAGGCCAAGATCATGAGACAGCAAGTGTGAACCAATGTAGGCAGACTGGGCTCTGGCTGGTAACATAATGTACAGAAAGCAGGAAATGAACAGAAACCTCCACTAGAGATTGGGGGCTGGCAGGGTCAGAACTCAAGGGAAAGTGAGAGATCCCAGAGACAAGACAATATGTTAGGAATGTCTACTTTGTTTACAAATGTAAAGTTACAGTGATACATGAAAACCATAATGTTTTAGAGCTGTTTGTTATTACATGGTCTAAATACTCTGGGAGGGTCACAGGTCTCTCTGGTGATCTGAACGTTTGGGAGCTAACCTTTCTGAAAAGTAGGTACCTGCTCCACTCTGTGCAAAGTACTGTGAGTTCCCAGGATGACTGCTCCTCAGTTTGCCTCTTTCCTAATTGTATGAAACATTTTACCCACCATGTTGTGTTCTAGTTCACTGGCAGCAGAGCTAAGTCCACTATATCAGAGTCCTTACCCTGTGCATAAACCTCAACCCTCATCTATCCTGTTGTTATCACATGCAGAACCAGGATTACAGAGAACATTGTTGTGCAGGGTTATTTCTTTAGAATCAAACGTGATTCTACATTTGCTCTACCACCGAGTTCAGGTACATTGTTTCCATTTTATTTTGTTTTAAGTATTTTTAATGCCCTCTCCCATGACTTTCTGCTCCTTCCAAAGTGCCTTGTTCCATCTCATCTATTTGCACATTTTCTATAATTTCTGTTACTGCTGATTTCTTGTTTCACTCAACTATGGTCCTGCTAAGATGAAAGAAAAGATCTTTAGTTTTGCATATTTGTTAAGATTTTCTTCGTGGCCTAAAGTGTGATCTATTTCACTGAAGGCTCTGTGGGGTTCTAATGAAAAGAGTGTATTCTGAAGCTATTGGACAAAATATTCTGTAGATGTCTATTAAGTCCATTTAATCTATACTGACATTCAACTCTGATCTTTCTTTCTTTCATTTGAGTGGCGTATCTATCTGTTTATGAGAATGGCATGAAGAATTCTCCCACTATCACAGTGTTTTGCCCTAGCAATTTCTGTGTGTCTTGTGGAACTAGCCTTATAAGTGTAACTTGTCCAATTGTTATTTCATATATATTTGCAATTGCTATAATTTTTTGATGGATTGCCTCCTTTAGCAAAACATGGTAAACCTCTTTGTCTCTTCTGAGACCTTTTCACTTAAAATCACTATTTTCAGATATGGACAGAACTAATTCTGTTTGCTTTTCAATTCCATTTCATTCCAATATCATTCTGTATATTCTTTCATTTTTCAGTTGATGCATCTCCTTGCCAGAATGGTGGATTTTCTACACATGTAAAGAGATAGACCTTGTTTTTCAATCCAATTGTATGTGTGCATCTTTAAGTGAATAATTCAAACACATTCAAGATTATGACAATAATATGTAATTGTGATTGCCATTTCTGGTTTTTTTTTTCTGCTTGTCTACAATAACCCATATTGGTTTATTTCTTTCTTATTCATCTTCTAAGTTTCAAAGTTTAATAAATTCTTCATATTTGATACCTTTCTACTTCTCATTTGCTTTTCTACTGTTCTAGGCTGTTTTATTCATTCTTGTGTCTCATGAGTTTATTTATCTTGCTGCTCTTCTCAGGGAAGGAGTCTTTCAAGTACCTGATGTAGTGGTTATTAGTTTCTCTCTTCATGTTTATCTCAGAAGTTTTTTATTCTTCAGTTCTGGAAAATACACTGCTGTATATGGGAATATAGACTTGCAGTTATATTTTTCAGGATATGAAATGCCATTTTTCTCACCTAATGGCTTCACACATGCTGCTGAAGAAATGGACATGCTCATCCTTCTAAGTAACTTGATGCTTCTCTCACACCTCTCAGTACTCACGCTCAGTTCTGTACTATCAGTAGCTCTACAATGTGACATGGGGTGGTTCTTTTCTGGTCACATCTATGTGGGGTTTAAACAATTCCTATATGGGAACATTCTTATCTTTTCCAAGATTTGAGACTTTTTCTGCTGTCATTTGCTGAATATATCTTATGCCTATAACCTGCACAATGCATCTTTTACCTAAGTAAATTATTCACAGGTTTGGTGTCAGTCATGTAGGAGAGGTTCAGCCTTGTGTATGATCTTGTAATATGTAACTCTCTCCTAATTCCTGTTTGAATGTGGTAATTTGTGTACCTTGTTTGTGAGCACAGACAGGCTTTCTTCCACTCCATCTTGTCTGTTGCTGAGGCTTTCATCTCACTATTTTATTTTGCTTATGAAGCTTTTAATTTCCAGATTTTATATTTGGGTTTGTTTTTCACAAACTCTACCTCTTCATTTAATTGCTATTTCATATCTCCTGTTAATTTTTAGCTCATTCAACTATTTATATGTATTATCTTCTTTGAAGCCAATGATCATTTATAAATCCTATGCTTTATATTTAATTTTTTGTGAGGACTTTATCAACATTAATATCTTTGAATCCAGTTATAGGAGCACTATAGCCCTTTGGAGGGATCAGGTCACCTAGCTATTTGCACATTTCTTGGGTTTCTATTTTGAGATGTGTGGAACATTTGGGGTGCACATTACATCCACTTTTATGTGAGGGGCTTCTTGGTATGCAGTCTTCTTTCAAAGGCCTGAGGTCCCAAGTCATTTAAAGAAGAGAAAATAAACCACAGCAGCAATGACAAGATAAAAACAAGCAGAGTATATACTGTACAAACCAATGAAAACCAACAAATATTTTACCTTCCGTAACAATAGAAAGGTTAAAAATAATAGAGAATGAGAAAATATAGATTTAAAAACTAATGTGGTAATAATGAAATAAAAAGGATGAATAATGTGATAAAAGGAAAAGCAAGATGAAAAATAAGGAAGTGAGAAAAAGGAGGTAAAAAAACAAGAAATCCAAAAATTGGGTTGCATTAAATATGAGTAAAGTTGATAAAGTAAAGGAAATGACTAAAAAAAAAAAAAAGAGGCAAATGAAGCAAATTCTTCCTTGCTCAGATTCATGGATTGGAGAAGTGTTTCCCTGGATCCTCATATACTGAATTTTTACATCTATGAGGAGAGTGGTGAAGATGAATCAAGACACATGTATTTTTTCTCTGCTCCCACCAATAGCTGATTCTGCTAAGCCCTGCTCTGTCTTACTCACTGGGTGGCCCCAGTGAAGGACAGGTGCGTGCCTACACATCCGGCTGCTGCTACCCCAACTAGCTTCTCAATATGCTGGCCAAGTAAGTGACAACCTATAATGTTCCCAGTCTGTGCTGCCTGGTACATGTCCAGTGTTCACCTCGGGCAAACACTAGTGTGTCTAAATGGGTAACCAAGTGGACAAAGCAAACACGCCATTGAGTTCTACACTGAAAAGGGGAGCTGAGGAAATGAACAATCTGCCACTTGGTCCTGGTCTGGCTGTACTCAGACCCAGGCCCCTGAGCTAACCACATACGACAGCCCCTAGTGGTCAGTGCACTGGGCTCCACACTGCATAATTTATGAGGTTTCCAAATGGGACTCTGGGATCCCTGACAGGTTCAGTGGTAGTGGGTCAGGGACAGATTTCACACTCACAATCAGCAGGGTGGAGCATGAGGATACTGGAGTTTATTACTGCTTGCAAGGTACAAAACTTACTCACACAGTAATACAGCCCCAAACACACACCACCCTGCTCAGGGAGACCCAGCTGCCCTCTGTGCTGCTGTCTGGGGAGCAGCATAGCAGAGTCTCCGAGGCTCTGTGAGAGGAAGAGGTTGAAGTTCTCAGAAGCACAAGCTTCAGTTTAGGCCTCTGCTCAGAACTTAGAGAGGAAGACACCAGAGCAGCAAGGACCTGGCTCTGGTGAGGATTCCACACAGTGGGGAGGAGGAGGAAGCTGAATTTAAGGGGTTCACTTGGACTTGAAAGTTCTCTGCATTTATGAAACTAGACCAAAAAAAATTAACACACAAAGTAATTTAGTCTAAAATGGTTAATAAGGTAGAAGTGGCTTATAACTTTCACACTTTATCTCGGACTTCATTCCTATCTTGTCACCAACCAGAGGGGATATGGTGGTGACACAGTGTCCTCTTAGCCTGGCTGTCACTCCTGCAGAACTGTCCCCACCTCAGCAGGGCAGAGCTGAAAGGTCACTTCTGGAGTCAAGACAGCTCCCAAGGTCACTGCATAGATCACTGTGCAGGGCTCTGTGTCTTAATGAGTCCATGACAATGAAGATCCAGCTTAGGCAAAGTCGGTCAGGTCCCATCTTTCTGATCAATGAAGCAGGACAAAGAGGAGCATCCGACATGAGAATCTGCATCACTACATCCTAGGTATGACCTCGGAGGAGTCGAAAGATCTTCATTTGTTCCATTACTACAGCTCTGGTGAAAGGCAGAAAATTCTCAGAAATAAGTGGCACTTGTGCAACCATTGTGGAGATCTAAGTAGAGATTCCTCAGAAAACTAGGACTAGAGGTCCCATTCAACCCTGCTATCCCTCTGCTAGGAATATACCCAAAGGAATTTTAAAAATCACATTGGAAAGATAGAGGTACACTCTTGTCCAAAGCAGCTCAGTTCGTGATAGCCCAATCTTGGAAACAACCCAAATGCCCATCAACTGGAGACTGGATAGAATATGTGGTTTTTTTAAATTGAGTATTACTCTGCCATAAAGAATGACAAGATTCATTCATTTATGTGCAAATGGAGACACCTGGAGGACACACTAATAAGTGAAATCAATAGATCACAGTTATGCAAATACTGGATCTTTTCTTTGATATAAGCACCTGTAGAGGTAAAGGAGCTCGAGAATGTATGATAGTTTTGGCAGAATAGGAAATATCCAAAAAGAATTTGGTGTGGGAACATAATAAGGGGAAGGAATAAATATGTTCAGAAAAAAATAAAAATGGGCGGATGACTTGGCTACCCCGGGCGCCATTCGTTCCCGGTGGCGGAGGACTGAGGCCTTCCCACCGGCCTGCTCCACCCTGGAGCTGTGCAGTGAGGAGTCAGGTACGGACTGCAGGCACCATCCCCACCACGGATTGAGGCCCTCTGGCCAGCCCCAACCCCACCCCAGAGCTGTTGTGAGGACCCAGGTCTGAGAGGAGCCAGAGCCATTTCCTGCATCCCTCCATGCTGCAGCCACGCTGAGAGACCAGGCAAGATTATTTTAAGGGGGGGGGCGGAATCTAGCTTCTATTTTGCCATCTACTCCTAGATCTCTCTATTCACCTCTTGTCCCCACACCCTCTCCTACTTTCTGTCAGAAGCAATACCCAGAAGTAAAATACTCTTAGGCTGCCCTATTTCTTCTCCTGTACTATTATAAGAAAGTGTGCAAAGTCTTCAATGGTCTTACAGCATACAGTTGGTACTGTTTTATATACGCCCTTTTATCCTCTATTACCCCTGGCATATATGAGGTTCTAGAGTATAGGTGATCCTCATAAATCTGCTAACCCTATTTCACTCTCCTCCTGTCCCCCTACCTCCCTGATTCCCCAGTGGCCTCTTATCCCCAAAGGGTTCGGGGGGTACATTTATGATCTACAAGTTGTATACACATTGCTGATTAATTCTAAATTTTGGCATATGGACATAGAGTTAACTCATAAGCTCAAAGTCTTCAGAATAGAATTTAACAAAACTTTTCATTTTATTTACTGTATTTAATACTGACATTGGCATTGATTGTATTATGGTAACAAGCATGATGTGATTTACTGCTCAAATACCTCCCATGATGTGTCAGTACTGAGAACTCTCAAGGGTCATTACAGATTCAAGAACACCCCAGGAAGGTGCCACATCCAAAGAGAATGTATATAGGGGGTGTAGAGGGGGTGGGTGGGTGGGCAGGGATGTGGGTAAAAAGGAGAATTGACCTGTGTCAACTATTGGTACAAATTGTTGTGTGTGATTCCAATATTGTGTGTGATTCTAATACTGTTCAAATATGACATAATGAAATATACAAGGACTCCCAGGAAGATGGTGGCATGGTAACAGCAGGGAATCATGTTCCTAAACCAGAATATAGCAGCTCAGGAAAAAAAAGAGAGAAGAAAGGAAGGAATTGGGTCCCCAAGACTCAAAAAAAGATCTGAAGCAAGAATTGAAGAGAGCAAGAAGAAAAACTTTAAAGAAATGAGCCCTCTCCCTGAGCTGAGACTCAGTGGAGGGAGGAGCTGCCCAATCTTGCAAGCCTGAGGACTGGTGACTTCTGACAGCCCACAAATTCCCACAGAAATAGAGGATTACACAGGCTAGTGGATTGCAGCAATGGCCACAGTGAACATTTGCAGCTATGGTTTTCAACATATATAAATCAGTTCCCACAGAAGACTGTGCCAATTAAGAAAGGAAACCCTCCCCACCAATTCAAGGGACTGAAAACCCACACAGCAGCACCAAGGCTGCATCTCCAGGTCTGGCCTGACAAGAGTCCCAGCCACAGGATCACCAGACTACCTCCCTGAAGTTCCCACTTCTTGTTCTGCTGATCAGCCAAGGAACCTCTGTGTTCCAGCTTTCTCTCCACCATATTGAAAAAGCCCCCAATGAAAGAGTAAAGACCTGTGGTCTGCCATTGGTGAGTTTCTAGGCCCAGCGCCACCTACAGGAATCTGGACTCACTTCAGCAGAAGGGCAGCTGCACTCTCAACCCTGCAGGAGTTTCTTGAGTTGAACTCAGGCATTCATTGTAACCAGAAGCTAGGGTGATCCACAGTGGACTATTACTACTTCCCTGTGACTAGTCAACTCCAATCTGCATGCTACTGTCCATACTGTCTATGGGAGATAGCAGGTCCACATCCTGAAGGGCATTTTGGTACTGAATGGGGAGGGGGTGTTGTTTTTTTCTTTTTTCATTTTTCTTTCTTTTTCTATTCCATGCCCTTTCTTTTACTATTCATTTCTCTACTAACTTGTTGCTGAGTCTGTCTCAATTAAGGTTTTTCTTCACTCAACTACTTTTTTACAGGACAGAGAAAACAGTTTCCTGATTGCCTGTTGTTGCTGGGTACCCCTATTCTTCTTTTGTGTTTGCATCCTCTCTTTTCCTCTGCTTAGTGTCAGTTCTCTGAAGCTAGTGTTTAGGCCCTCCCTACTCTTTTCTTTTGTACTATTAAGAGAGAGTGAATACATTTTCCAGTTGTCCTGCTGCTGTTAGTCTGTTCTGTTTTCAATGTCCCTTCTGTTTCTTTTGTCCCTAGCTTCTATCAGACTCCCAGTGTTTGTATGATCTCTGTATGCCTTCTAACCCTATTTCTAATCTCTCCCTCTCCTACTATCTCTCTACCCCTCCCAACTTGCTGATGACCCTTTATTCCTCAAGGGAGATGCTGCTATATTGAAGGACCTCTATGTTGTAAACATATTTGTGGTTAGTTATAAATCTGGGAATATGGTCACAGACCTAACCCATGTGGTTAAAGATATCAGAATAATGATTGCCACAGTTTGTCATTTCCTGTTGGATACTGAATGTATTATTTCAACCAAGGTGATCTGATTGTTCTGTTTAAGTACCTTTCATGGTATGCCAGAACTGAGGTTGCATAAGGGCCATTAGATACCCATAGAGGACAACTCAGAAAGGAACCTTCTCCTAAGGGTTTTAAATATTAGGAAGAAAGAGACTTGCAGCAAACAATGCCCAGACAACAAGCCAGCAATAGAACCAAAAACATCAATAATACCAAAGAAATTAGAAAGGAGAAAAAAATTCATAAACCTAGATACAAAAGTTATCACCACAGGGGAGTCCAGGGAAAAGGGAAATAGAGCAAACTGAAACTTAATCATCAAAGCTTTCTGAGATAGTAATAAGAGAGGATCTAGTAAAATGGAAATAAGAAATAATTCTGAGAGAAAAGCAGAGATAGTGTCCATAGTGAAAGAAATGATCAATATCCCTAAAGAAGAGATTATACCCGGCTATCTCCCTGCTAGGAATATACCCAAAAGAATTTTAAAAATCACATTGGAAAGACAGATGTACACTCTTGTTCATAGCAGCTCAGCTCGTGATAGCTCAATCTTGGAAACAACCCAAATGTCCATCAACTGGAGAGTGGATTAAAAAAGATGTGGTTTTTTTATAAAATGGAGTGTTACTCTGCCATAAAGAATGACAAGATCGATCCATTTAGGTGCAAATGGAGACAGCTGGAGGATATACTAATAAGTGAAATCAATAGATCACAGATAGACAAATTCCGGATCTTCTCTTTGGCATGAACACCTGTAGATGCAAATGAGCTCTAGAAAGTATGACAGCTTTTATAGAGTGGGAAATTTCCATAGGAAAGTTGGTGTGGGAATGTGATGAGGGGAAGGAATAAATATAATACAGAAAGAAAATAAAAGAGCATGTATAAAGGGGGTGAGGAGGTGTGGGTGGGTAGGGATATGGGTAAAAATGAGAATTAACTTGTGTCATATACTGGTACAAATTCCCCAATGTTATACGTGATTTTGAGATGTATATAAATTATACCAATAAATAATTCAATTAAATAAATAAATAAATAAGTAAATAAATAAATAAATAAAAGAAGATATTATGTACATGTTAGAATCTCAGATTACAAAAGCAATGGAATCTGTTAAATGGCTTCAAACAGATTTCCAGGAAAAGAAAAACTCCAGTGAAAGTTTGAAAATTAGGATGAATGGATGTGAAGACTGAATATCAGATCTAGAATATAGGGTTGAAGCCAGTGAATAAGAAAGGAATAAATTATGGAAAATGACAAGGTTTGATCCCTGGAAATCACATTCAACAATACTGGGCATGGTGACTCACACCCACCAGCAATCACTACCACATACCACAGTGCCAGGTATAGTGGCTCATGGCTGTAATCCCAGAACTTAGGAGGTAGAAGCAGGAGGATTGCTGAGTTTGAGGCTAGCCCGGGCTACATAATGAGCTCAGGGTCAGCCTGAACTACAAAGTGTGACCCTGTCTAAAAAAAAAAAAAAAAGAAGTTGACATACAGGTAAGTGAGGCATATAGAACTTCAAGTGCCACATAATATAAAAAAAAAATTACACAGCCGGGCGTGGTGGCTCACACCTGTAAACCCAGCACTCGGGAGGCAGAGGCAGGAGGACTGCTGAGTTTGAGGTTTGCCTGGGCTACATAGTGAGCTCAGGGCCAGGCTGAACTGCAAAGTGAGACCCTGTCTCAAAAAAAAAAAAAAATTACACTTAGGCACATAGTTATCAAGGTTCCAGGAATCCAAAAGAAAAAATACTGAAAGCATATAGGGGGGGAAAAAAACAATGTTCAAAGGAAAGTCAGTCAGAATTACAGCAGACCTTTCAATATGAACACTCAAGTCAAAACAACTTTCAACCTAGATGAATATATCCTGCAAAACTATCTTTCAAGTCAATGGGGAGATAACACACTTCCATGATAAAGAACACCTTAGAAACTTCATGAATATATAATGAAATATACAAGGGTGTTGACATCTTTATTTAGAAGATTGATCTTTCCTTAAGATCTGTTTTTAAATTGAAGTTGTTTTACATTTTCTATATTTTAAAATACTCAGTTAAGATATCATACTCAAGGGGCCAGAGGGTTAGCTCAGTGGTTCTGGCGCCTGCCTCGCAAGCGCAAGGTCCTGAGTTCAATCCCTGGTAACCACATACAATTCTGGGCGTGGAGACTCATACCCACCAACAATCAATACCGCATACCACAGTGCCGGGCGTGGTGGTTCATGCCGGTCATCCCAGCTCAGGAGGCAGAGACAGGAGGATTGCTGACTTCGAGGCTTGCCTAGGCTACATAGTGAGCTCAGAGCCAGCCTGAACTACAAAGCAAGACCCTGTCTCAAAAAAAAAAAAAGATATCATACTCAAGTTAAAATAACATGAAAGCCATTCCTTATCAACCACAATCTGTATTCCACGAAACTGGATCTAACCAACACCTAAAGTGAATTACATGCCACCCTAAATTTGGCACCAAGACAAGTGATTCACACACCTGCCCTTAATCTCTCCATAGATGAGGATAGGGAGATGAGGATGAGGAAAGGACAGAGATGAAGGGACTCGGACTGAAGTCTGCACTGCGAAGAGGAGACAGCACTGAACAGGGAGATGCATGTGGGAAGGTGCAGGGCTCCAGAAGAACCAGTTGGGAGAGGCTCTCACTGTGGAAATCTGTGTCCTCCAAACCCAAATCCCTGGAGGCAAAGAGCCCTCAGACTCTGAAGGGGGTAGGGGGGGAGCCATCATGGTGCTGAAATCTGAGCCTGATGTGGAAGTGATGGTATCACAGGTCTGAGCATATGAAAAGCACAAGATCCTGGAGGAAGAATACGGCACATTCAGAAAGAAGTGATCTATTCCCAGGGAAGGTGCAGGAGAGCAGAGAAGGTCAGGAGAAAAGCACACTTAGACAGTGAACCCCAATTCTGGGTTGTAGGTGGAGCACTGTGGTAGACACCTGCTCAATACGTGCAAGGCAGTGGGTTCTATCCTCACACCCTAAAAAAAAAAAAAAAAAAAACTATTATACCCATCTCCAAAAAAAAAAAAAAACATGCATTTCGTCTGACACTATGACAGAGATTGAGGAATCTGATGTTCTCAACTTCTCTATGAAAGTCTAAACACAGAAGCCAAGGATGAGAGCTGCAGAGGAAGGCCTATAGACCTTGACAGTGAGTTTCCAAGGGGCTGAAACCTTTACGCAATTTTAATTGCCTTCCCAATTTGGTGATTTTTTTTCCAAGTTACTTGGGTTATACGTAAAGAAGAATACATGGAAACACATGGCTTATCAACAACCTGTCAATTTGTGCTTCATGAAACTGCATCTATCAACACCCAACACCACCCTGTGCTCTCACCTGTGTAACACACATCACACTTCATTCACCTTACACAACAGCAAACTAAGCAAGTTAGGAAAAGCTAACTAATACACAGAACTAGAGAGTCTGACATACACAGAGCTTCAAAGTTCTCTGGGTTATTTAGACTATCAGAAGTGCTTTCTGAGACTCATCTTCATCTCCAGGTCTCTATGACCACGTAGGTGCTCTGCTCCAATTTAAAATGAACAAACACCTGGGATTAGGCAGCACATTGTTTCCAAATGGACACAAAGTTTCCCCTCCCCAGACATTAAATTCTGTGAATTCCTTCAGATTGGAAGGCAGGAAGAGAGAGTGTGAGGTTTCTCAGGGTAGACTTTGAAGAGCAGATGAAAGAAATGTGATGCTGAGATGTTGCTAATGCTAAAGATGGAGGAAAGGGGCCATTGGCCAAGGAAGGCGGGAGGCCTCCAGGAGCTGGAAATGGTGAAAGAGAGATTTCCCCCAGGAATTCCCCTCCACTCAGTATGCAGACTAAGAATGTACTCGTTTCAGTACAATGAGGCCCATGTTAGACTTTGCACCACAAAACTGTAAAGTGATGCATTTCTCATGCTCAGTCCACTAAATCAACACTTAAGTTTATAGTAAAAGTAAACAAAGAATGCAGAAGTCTTTAGTGAGTTTTCCTTTAGGATCTTCCACAGAAAAGGATCTAAGGAACAATGAGCCCCTGAGTTTTCTGCTGAGCTCTGCAAACCTTCTAATCAGGAAGTCAGGGCGTAGAGTCCCTCAGACAGGTGGAGAGAGTGTGAGAGTTCAGCACTCCTGGCCAGCAAACAGCTGCTGGGATGCTGAGAAGAGTTTTGTGCTCCTGGCTAAGTCATGGTAGGAAGAGTGTATAACACTGCTGAAAGTGGTAATCTACCACATCTTCAGCCTGAGGCAGCTGATGGTAAGAGTAAAAGCTAATCCACGGCTGGAGATTTAGCTCAGTGATTCTGGCGCCTGCCTCGCAAGCGCAAGGTCCTGAGTTCGATCCCCAGTAACCACATACAACGCTGGGCATGGTGACTCACGCTCACCAGCAATCAATACCACATACCACAGTGCCGGGCGGGGTGGCTCACTCCTGTAATCCCAGCACTCGGGAGGCAGAGACAGGAGGATTGCTGAGTTCGAGGCTTGCCTGGGCTCCATAGTGAGCTCAGGGCCAGACTGAACTACAAAGCGAGGGCCTGTCTCAAAAAAAAAAAAAGCTAATCCAGATCCAGAACCCAGGAGTCATCAGGAGACCCCAGATGTCTGGGCAGATGCCCAAAAAGCAAGTAGTTTAAAGCTGGCCCTGTTTCCTTTCTTAGCAGGCTAAGTACTTCTCATTGCTTTTGTTCCATGAAAGAGTCTTTCTGCACATGGAGATGATGGAGAGTACACAAACAATGAATATATGAACACACAGAGATCCTTTATCATATAAACAGGGAAAGGAGTCATTGAAAATGTTCTTTCTAATGCTATCCAGTCAGCACAGGGTAGGGTTCATATAGAAAACAGTTCATATAGAAAACAGATGTCACTGCATCTTTAAGTTCATGATTCAGCCCTGAAAGCAGCACAGCACTTGTTTCTCACCAGACACCACAAGCAGCACGACAGGAGGACCTGGCTCTAAGACACTGTCCTGCTGTGTTTCCCTGACTCCTGTAGCTCAGTGTTCAGGGCAAAGCCTCCTTCATGGGATCAGAGCAGGTGGACGGGGCCTGGAGGGGCCTGTGCCAAAAACCAGCACATGAGGAAGCCAGTTACATGGGCAATGGATGGAAAAAATGGCTGATATAATCCAGAGCTGACAACATCACTGCAGACCATGTATTTATAGGATGAAAGACAGAGAAGTTATATCAGAAGTTCTGAGATCAAATTAGAAGCTGACAAATGACAGACCACTAGGTGACATATGGAGGGGATTACTTTTAAATCAAAATAGATGTAAACAAGTTGCTATTTATAGGAATAGAAAACAAGCTACATTGATCAACAAGCCTGGTGAGATGATGCAACATTTAAGAAAACAACACAAAAAAGACTTTAAAAAACACAAAAAAGATTTTAAAAAACAACAGCAATCAAGAAAAAAAGAGGGAGGGAGGAACATGCAGAAAGACAAAGGAAAAATGAAATACCAAGAAAAAGTGGAAATTTTTGGACTCTTTTTTTATTATTTGTGACCAAATGATGTCTGAGCTCCTATACAACTTCTCATCCTGAAGCTGTTAAATATCAAAGCAAACATGTGAACTCCAGGACCAGAGATAGAAGACAGAACCAGAATTCACACTGTATAGAACCCACTTGGAATTTCAGTGGGGCTCAGAAAGAACCTCACTAAGTAAAATAAAAAGCCAAGTGAATAGTATAAACTCTCCTTCCCACAACTACAAGAAACTGAAACAAGAGCTCTTAATAAACTGGGTAACAGAGAAACACAATTTCCTTGGGTGTCATTTCTATAGACCAACACTGCCAAAGACACTGATTCAAAATGCCTGCTTCAAAGAGGATTTGAACTTTCCTACCTTGAAACTGGTTCAACACAATAGTGTCAATAAGGTGCCCAAGTGACAGACTCTCTAAGGAGGACATCACAATCTAAGATTTCAAGAAACTTTACAAATAGTTTTGAAGGGTCATCAACATGGGCTACAGTCAATAAAGAGATTCCTTAAAAACAGATGGTTTGAGTATGGATGAAAACCACGGAAATAACAGAGAGCAAAGAGCTAGACCTAGACTCTAAATATGGAAGCTGTGAAAACATATCAAAGAAATAACTCAGCAATCCTCCTGCCTCTGCCTCCTGAGTGCTGGGATTACAGGCATGAGCCGCCACTCCCGGCACTGTGGTATGTGGTATAGATTGCTGGTGGGCCTGAGTCACTACACCCTGCATTGTGTGTGGTTAGCGGGGATCAAACTCAGGACCTTGAGCTTGCGAGGCAGGTGCTGGAACCACTGAGCTAAATCTCCTGCCCCTGTAGCTTCAGATTTTAAAAAGGATTTGCAATCTAATTGACAGTGTATTCCAAATGTATACAAGATCATAAATTCTGATTCAAATTTTACCAAGCACTGCTGAGATATATTAATATACATAGCCAGGCTATCTGTGGTTTGAGAAACTTCTTAATTCCCAAGGATGAAGGAGGAAAGCTGCCTCTTGTGCCCAAGTCAGCTTCTAACAAATTCTTATGTCCTGTGCAGCTTTCTGAAACTTTAGAACTGTGCCTTCTTACTGCTCCAGTGACCTGAAATTTTTTTTTTTATTTCATCAAGTCCTGCTTATTTGGGTTGGGCAGATAAGGAACATGCCTTTAGAATCCAGAAATGCCACACATGGAAATGCACCAACTCCTCAAAGTTACACAGAAAACATACAAAACCAAAAGAAAAAGCTATCCGAGGGTCTTTTATTTACACTGAAAGTGAACATAACAGCCCTCTACATGATGCACCTCACCAAAATCTGATTTTCCACAGTGTCTGTCCTTGTCCAACAGACTGTGGACTGACAAGAGCCAGGCTCATCCTCATAGCTTTGGAGGAAGGAAGTTGGTGACTGATGTCCCTGAGCAGCTCTGACCAGCCTCTTTCCCAGGGACCTTTGAGTGAAGCCCATGAACATGTCAGTCATGGTTGGATTCTAACTAGTCTTAATAAGGCCCCTAGCTGTGAGTTCAGCCTCTCCAAGTGAGGTTCCTTCCAGCTGTTAATACTCCAGATCCTTGGTAAGGACAAGAGAGATGAGGATGCACAATGGGGGTGAGCTTCTGGGGCCCCACTGCTGCCCATGAGGCAACAATGAAGACAGACTGGCACCCACAGGTAACCTCCAACTCTGAAGTCAAGACATGAAAAGAGACCAGTACTGGATGCTAAGAGGAAAAGCTGCGAGTTGTGAGAGAAAGAAGGAGGGGCAGATTTCACAGCCAAGACAATGTTTCAACAATGTCTTTTCATTCACAAATGGAAAATTAAACTGTTCAATAAAAATTGAAATTAAGCCAAGCATGGTGGCTCATGCCTATAATCCCAGCATTTGGGAGGCAGAGGCAGGAGGATTGCTGTGAGTTCATGGCTAGCCTGGGCTACATAGTGAGCTCAGAGTGAGCCTGAACTACAGAGTGAAACCGTGTCTCAAAAAAATTTTTTTTTAAATTTTAGATGTCTTTTAGAGCTGGTTGTCATTAAATGGTTCAAACACTGTTTTTCCTATAAAATCACAGCTCTTCCCCAGGAAGTGAAGATTTAGAAGGTAACCTTTATACAGTAGGCACTCACTACTCCCTACTGGTCAATCTCATGCACTGCAAGTTCCAACGAAAACTAAGCTCTCTTCTTCCAAAATACTGTCATATTTTATCCATTGTGCTGTTATCTAGCTTAATGACTACAGAAGTCAATCCAGTAGCTCAGGATATTAAACATCTGGACAACCTGACACCTCATATGTACCATTATTCCTAAACTACTTGTTGGAAACAGGCTCACAAGGAACACTGCAGTGCAAGGCCATTTGTTCTCTTCATCAAGCTTGATTCCCAGTGCTCTTCCCATCATTCAAACTGAGCTTCACACCCACCCCATGGTCAGGGGATTACAGCACACAGACCACTCTGTGCCTTACAGCAATTCTACTGGCTGTATTCTGATATTTCAAGCCACAGTTCTGCTCTCAACCTGACCACGGACTACAATTAGTGACAAAAATACTTCACAAGAAAAGACACAAATTCAAACACTATTTAGCCATAATATACAACAGTCCCTACTGACATTCTTTATTCAAAAGATTGATCCCTTTTTTTTTAACTTGAAAATCTGACTTTTTTCACAAGGAGGTTTTTCTTGCATTAATTTTGGTATCTTTAAATATCCTGTTAAGACATTATGCACCTGTGGCTAATGAGTATTTACTCCCCCTTAATTTATGACTCTCTAACCTCACTCCAGACTGACCAAAGATTAAGGGCACCACAAGGAAGAATAATTTTTACCTACCTAAGATTTAAGTCTTTGCTCTGACAGGGAAACTGGCCTATGAATGGTGTAACGGGGTCCAGCTACAGCCAGAGATAAGAAACTCTCATTGTGCAAGTCTCCTCCCTCAATAACCAGCTTCCTTAGGGAAAGAGGGCCTAATCTGACCAGGAGCCAGAGCCATCATGGGGACAAATTTGAGCTTAACATGGAAAAATGGTGGCACCTGCATGGGTAGTGAAGAGGCAAGAGGTCTTGATGGAAAGAAGCACATGTAGCAATTGAACAGGAGGCCCAAAGGTAGATACCGGTGAGGAGAGGAGGCCTGGTATGAAACACAGGTGGTAGTGAGGGAGCACAGCAGATCAGTTTGTAGTCACTTGGTGAACTCAAGAAAACCCCAATTCAGAAGCTACAAATAGTGCATGAGTACAGTACCTGCTTAGCATGTGTGAGCCCTGTATTTTAACCCCATCAGAGCAAAATAAAATCAAACAAAAAGTGAACAAAATCCTATGTGCATCCCCAACTAGATAAGACCCTTCTGAATCCTTAGATGCAGAACCAGGCACCACAGGTTTTAAAGTTCTCCATGAGATTCCAAACACAGGATGGGAACCACACCAGGGGACCAGGTATCTTGACACTGAATTTCCATGTGCATTGAGATATCTTTGAATACTTCAATGAGATTAATTTAATTTACTCTTTGACCTGGGTTTTTTTAAGGTTATCTTGTTTACTGTGCCAAAAAAAAATGTAGAAAATCCATTCACCATCAGCCACCTAACTATAAATATTTCCAGTGTTAACTAGATCCAATCCGTAAAATCAACATTTCTAAGTTTATTACATGTGTAGATATATTAGTAAATAATTTATATGTGCTATTTTACTTCTAGCTGCAACTTTCTAATAGAGGCATTATTATTTCCATGATATAGAGCTGAGCATAGCTGCTTTCCATGATATAGAGGAGAAATTGAAGATTGAGGAAAATTCCAGAATTTCACCAATGTCACACAATTGGTAAGATGTGAAGATTCTACTCCTATCTCTGAGTTGATTCCTCATCAACCATAACATGCATTACAACAATGAAAAGAAAAACCACCATCATCACTATATAGGATTACTAGGTTTCTGGCTGCAAATTAAGATATCAATCATATGGATTGACCTTGGCACAACTCCATTCCTCTCTGAAACAGCAACAAGATATTTGAGCTGCAAGCCTAAGGTGAGTCCTTGAGTCTAGCAGCCACCAGGGCTGACTCTTATACAATCACTCACTATAGCCACTGGCTCCCAGGCCATGTGCAAGTCCCATCACCTGATGTTTTCTATACATAGTTTATTTTTATAAGGGAAAAGTCCCTATAAACTCTTGTTTTGGTATTTTAATACATTCTAGTTTATACTATTATCCAACTCACCACTTATCAGTTCCGATGCAATTACCCAATATAAAAATTAGCTTCAACTTCTGCATTAGGAAAATCTTTAGCCACACTTAGGAACTGTATATGATGTAACTTAATCTTTTCTCTTCTTTTGTTTTCCAGAAATCTCAGTTAGATTTTGAGTTCCAACACAATTATTTATCTTTTTAGATGAGGCTCACTAGAATACAATTTACATACAATAGGAATCATCTATGTGTACCCGTGTTTACAGTCACTAATTTGTGATAGCTAAATCTTGGAAACAACCCAAAAGCCCATTAACTGGAGACTGGATAAAGATGCCCTTTTTGGGACTGGAGATTTAGCTCAGTGGTTCCAGCACCTGCCTATCAAGCGCAAGGTCCGTGGTTCAATCCCAGTAACCACACACAATACCGGGCATGCTGGCTCACACCTGTAATCCCAGAACTCAGGAGGCAAAGGCAAGAGGATTGCTGAGTACAAGGCTTGCCTGAGCTACATATTTGTGGCCAAACCTTACCTGTTTCTGGGCACTTCCACTTCCTCCCTCTCTCTCTCTCTCTCCTGACAGTAAATGTATGCAGTGGCTCTTTAAGAGACCACACCAATGCAGATGATGCAGGTGACACAGGTGACGCAGGTGACACAGATGACGCAAATGTAGATGACACTCCGGTACACCACCATCTTCAGATCATGACTCCCACAGCAGTACACTGCCATCTTACCCTCCGGCCCCCATGCCAGCACCACCATGTAGAACTGACTTACCTTTGTTTGTACACTTAAAGATAATCATAAATTCAACAGTAAAGAGATTAGTTTGATGGTTATTCCTCCTACATTCTTTTACGTTTTGGAATAATTTTGTATTGTTTCTTAAAGTGGATGTGTCTCTTCATTTGCTTGGCTACACAGTTATATTTGTTTAATTCCCAAAAATAGTATGAGATTGTTTTAGTATTTAAAAGAGATCTGTAACTTTTCCATATTCACCAATAGTGCTTCCTATGGTCACTGATCCACTCCAAAGACTCAAAATCATAGTTTGTAGGGCTGGAGATTTAGCTCAGTGGTTCCAGGAGATTTAGCTCAGTGGTTCCAGCACCTGCCTTGCAAGCACAAGCCTGAGTTCGATCCCTGGTAACTACATACAACAATGCTGGGCATGGTGACTCATGCCCACCAGCAATCAGTACCACATACCACAGTGCTGGGCATGGTGGCTCACACCTATCATCCCAGCACTCGGGAGGCAGAGGCAGGAAGGTTGCTGAGTTGGAGGCTTGCCTGGGCTACATAGTGAGCTCAGAGCCAGCCTGAACTACAAAGTGAGACCCTGTCTCAAAAAAAAAAAAAAATCACAGTTTGTAATCAGTCATTTTAATTTATGACTATCTGTAAAATTGCATTCATGACCACAAACCCATCATTGAACCTGTAGGCATGTTTGACAGTATGTGTCACAAGTATGTAGAGACCAGCTGGGCCTGGTGCCACAGGCCTGTAATCCCAGCCACTTGGGAGGCTGAGGCAGGAGAGTCCTTGGGAGACTGTGTCTCTAAATAAATAATAGAAAGGGCTTGGGATGTAGTTCAATGAAAGAGCACCCTTGGCTTTTCCCCCAGTACTACAGATAAGAAGTGAATAGTGTATAGATAGTAAAGAGTTGTTCTTTCAAAATTGAGCAAAGCACTTTAACCTAAAGGTCATTCTCATATTTTGTTTACTGCTTTTCACTTGTTTGTAAGACAGGGAAGCACTGACACAGCTAAATGTGGCTTCTCAAATGTTCATGTCGGAGACAGATCCCAATGTAGTCGTGAGGGGTGGCAGGACCACTCAGAGGCGACTGGGTATCTTGTATACAGACCAATCCTGCTTTGTATACTTGGGTAGGTTATGTAACCCATCCTCCTCCTTCCTCTCCTGTGAATGCTCTCTTCCCTGCCTTACTCTGAGGGATGACAGGGCAAGAAGACCACAGCCAGGTGCTGGTCTCTCAGGCTTGGCCTTGCACTGCTGACTCTGTAAGAGATGGGTCTCTGTTCTTCTTGAATCTCAGTGTTCTTCTGTAGCCACAGAGAAGACCAGGCCCAAGCCCTGGAGCTTGGAACTGTGGCTGGTCCTCACCAGAAAGGCTGAGGTGACCATAATGGTGACTTGGTGACTCTGTTTCCCTTTGTCTGGTCACTTGGCTCTGCACACATGGGGTCTTACACAGCCAGCTCTGCAACTGGTGAGAGCTGCGATAGACCAGCATTTGACAAGTACTTCAACTACCTGCTTCCCAAAGCTCTTCTCACTTGGCCAGCAGAGTAGTGCAACTGCTGCATTAGAATCACACCTGTGGTTATGGTGGTCTTTGTTAAGACAATTCTATGTATTTTATTGCTTGGAAAGGAGAGAAACATGGCTGCCACTAAGTGGAAAACACTCCTGTACCAAAATTGTGATGTCTTCACAACCTCTTGGAGTGCTACGTGTGCTTGATTTGTTCTGAACCATTCCTGGGCCTGGGAAGTTCCTGCCCTATCTGTGGCTGGCTATGGGAGAGTGGGTTAGGGGCTGAGCAAGAGGAACTGCCCTGCAGCCCTACACCTGCCAAGTTTGTAGATCTGGCTGTGCACTAGCTCAACGTGGGATTAGCAAGGTATCTCCTACCAGATCTTTGGATGAGGGACTAGGAAACAAAAATGGGGTGGGCCACTCAGCAGGGTGCCTCATTCCAGAGATGGGTAGACCCATCACAGAGTGAAAGTACAGGTAGAGCTTACCCCTCTAAAGCTTTTCTCTCCTTCCTTGCTGACTATCACATTCAACACTTCACAGGTATTCCCTACAACCTGCAAGGAATAGGCAATTGTAGAAAGGGCTAATAAAACACTCTAAAACACCCTTACAAAACATGCCACCTCCACCACAGGCTCTTCCCCACCAGATAAACTTGCACTTGCCCTTTTCACCATCAGTTTCCTTTCCTTTGACAATCGAGGCCTTTTTCCATCACAGCAACACTGGCAGCCATTTAATACAACCCCACTAGCCCCCTTGTCTTATGGTGTGGTCCCTATACCAACCTTACTCATGGCCCAGCTCCACTCTTAATTATGAGGAGGGGATATGCCTGTGTTTTTCCATAAGACTCACCTCAACCCATCTAGATACCATCAAAAAACAAGCTATACTGTCCACAACCTGCGATGGGATCACTTTAGCAAACAGTCACTAAAAACGATCCTGATGACCCTTCTGCTCATGCTCCAACATCCAACACCAGCTGATCATATGCAAGTATGGGCCTTGGTGCCAACCCCCCGTGTTTGTCTCCATAGGCTAGAACACCACCCTGCCACACCCATTTGGCTTGCCTGGGCTACCTAGTGAGCTCAGGGCCAGCCTGAACTACAAAGTGGGACCCTGGCTCAAAAAAAAAAAAAAAAAGGCCAGAGATTTAGCTCAGTGGTTCCAGCACCTGCCTTGCAAGTGCAAGGTTCTGAGTTTGATCTCCAGTAACCACATACAATGCTGGGCATGGAGACTCATGCCCACCAACAATCAATACCACATACCACAGTGCCAGGCGTGGTGGCTCACACCTGTAATCCCAGCATTCGGGAGGCAGAGACAGGAGGATTGCTGAGTTCGAGGCTTGCCTGGACTACATAGTGAGCTCAGAGCCAGCCTGAACTACAAAGTGAGACCCTGTCTCAAAAACAAAAAAATCCATCTTCAATAATCTATTTCAATGCCTATATGGTAAAGTTGGTATGTGTATATACACTTACTGTCTATTTTAATTGTGGCTATTATTGGGGACATAGTAATGACCCAGTCTCCAGACATCCTTCTTGTCTCTCAGAAGATAAAGTCACAGTGAGCTTTAAATTCAGCCACAGAATTACCAACTGTGTGGTCCAGTATCAATAGAAGCTAGAACAGGGCCACCAACCACTCATCTCCTAGGATCCACATGGGTACCCCAAGGCCCCTGTCTGGTCCACTGGTGGTAGATCTGGGGAAGGCTTCACTATCATCATTTGTGGCCTCAGAGTGAGGAGGGGCCAGTGTGTTCGTTGCTCCCTTTCCACAGAGTCTCAGCCTGGCACCCAAACCTCCTCTCAGGAGTCTTGCTGTACCAGCTGCCTCCTCACACACAGCTCTGAACTTGTAGCTTCCTTTCTGCTGTCAGTATCATTTCAGAATTATCCTTTTTTACAAAAAAAAAAAAATCTGATTTTTTAAAACTTGGCATAGTGGCACAAGCCTGTAATCCCAGCCCTCAGAAGGCTGAGACAGGATGATTGCCACAAGTTTCAGCCCAGCCTGGCCTACATAATGAGTCTGAAGCCTAAACTACATAGCAAGACCTTGTCTCAAAAAGAAATCTTACTTTTTAATGTTGAAGTTTTTCACATTTATTTTTATGTATTTTAATCCTTCATTAATATTATATGTCTTAACTAATGAATTTTTACAGACCTCCTTAATTTTTTTTTTTTGAGACAGGGTCTCGCTTTGTAGTTCAGGCTGGCCCTGAGCCCAGGCAAGCCTCGAAGTCAGCAATCCTCCTGCCTCTGCCTCCCAAGTGCTGGGATTATAGGCATGAGCCACCATACCCGGCAACCTCCTTAAATTTTGCACTCAAGTAAACTTCTCATTTGACTCACTCTATCTGGATGCCACCTGGATCAGGGATTCCAAAGTCATGGCTGAATTTTACATACCTGAGACTTATGTCTTCATCATAAGAAGGAGACTGGTCCTATTAACAGAGGGATCTGCATGTGAAGAGGCAGGGTTTCCAGATACAGTCAGTGGCAAAAGACTCTCATCATGCACTAAGCCCAGATTCCTAAGGGAAAAAGCACCCCAGACTCTGACAAAGAATCAGTCATGGGGCAGAAAGGATTCCACCTAGACCTGGAAGGACAGCAGCATCTCTTTGGGTAGTGAGAAGGCAGGAGGCCTTGATAGCAGGAAGAGTTCAGCACATTCAATGGTCAAACAGGAGGCCTAGAGGATATTTCTAAGTCTCTTGAGAACTTACACTAATTGTAGCCTCATTCAGATAGGTCTTCATTTGGATACCTCCTCATAAAAGCTATCTTCAGCCAATTTCAAAGTTGGCAAGTTCTAGACCTTTCCAAAGCAGGCATTTTGGGCATAAAAATCTTTGGAAGTATTGGTTTGCAGTCACGACTTCCCAAAGAAATCTTGTCTATTTTTCTCTCTCCATTTTCAAGCTTACCTAGAGCTTTTTAGTAGCTATGAGAAAAATAGTTTCTATTTTCTCTTTGGTTCACACTTCAATTAAAAGATCCTGTCTGATTCCTCAGTTAGATTAGGGACCCAAAGGTTCCCCTCAGAATGAGCTCCACACATATCTTCTGCTCTTTGGCTCATCTACAGGTCAGAAAGTAGAGCTCAGGTTTTTGCTTTTTTCTTTAATAGCTTCAAGATAAAAGTACCTTAGATATGTTTTTGTCCTATACTAATTAAAAATAGGTCACTGCAGTTAAGATGCCAGCAATTAGAAAGACAGAGAGAAAGGGAGAGAGAGCAAGAAACCAGACCCAGGAAGTCACCAGGTGATACAATTAACATAACAATTTAGTGAGCAGAGCTGAACGCGGATGCAGCCAGGAACAACAAAGACCAGAGCAATCAGACCCCTCCCTCAGCCACCCAGTGAAATGCAAAGAAGATAAAGAAGTTACCTAAGGACTCATTTAATATATAAAACACACTTGTCGCCTTTACTTAATCACTAACCCTAAATTACCTTTCTATAAGGTTCACACACACACACTTAAGCATCAAAAGGGACAGAAAGAAATCAAATGGCCAGAAAGTAGACAGAGGGGCTTGAGTTAGGATCAAAGACAGACAGAGAACCAATCAGATGGTGACAACTTTCAGGTGCTCACATGGAGGGTGAGAGAAATCACTAGTCCTAAATAAAAAGGAGCTGAAGACAAAAATCCACAGGTATTCACTTGGGATGTTCCCTACTTTTCCAGAGTAGCTGTCTTCCTTTTTTCCATCTTCTTTTATTTTAAACTCAATCCCATCAGGACTCCATTGGAGCTGCATGCTCCAACACACGGTGTGGTGCCGTGTAATGTCAAGAGGTTCATTTGGTCCATATATGGTGCCGAAATCCAGGTCTGGCTGAGCCAAGTGCACCATACACCAGTCTCCTAGGTCCTGAGAGAGCCCTTGACCCTGAGTAGACTAAACTGAGACCTAAGTGAGCATTGAGCTAAAGGGCATGCACAGTCCTCCCCAATGTTAGGCCCCTTCTCTGACAACCACAGCCCAATCCCCAATAGCCACTGCAAACCCCACCCACCACTTGTGCTATGTAATGCCCTACACTGCATTCATTAAACTGAAACACTCTAGATACCTCCCCAGAGTCTGGTGTGCATGTGTGACTCTGTGCCTCACCCTCCTGTGCGTGGTCCTGTGATGACAACTGGCACCCAAATGTGGGGCCCTCGGGTAATCCTTTGCCTACCGGGTGAGTGTACCTTCATGGGGAATTCTCCCTCCCTGCAGCTCAGCAGGCTGCTTCTTTAACATGTTGAACCACTTTTCACCTTCTTTCCACCAACTTAACTTCTCCAAGTATAGGAAATATCTTCTGTGTAATCCCAAAATGGCACCTGTGCCCTTTCTCTTCAGGCTGACACAAAGGTGCAATGCCAAGATGATGCGGTGCCTTTTTCCTGGTGGACACACAGGTGCCACCTCCTTAAGGATCACTGGCCCCACCTTCCACTCCACCTTCCACTCCCCGCCTTCCACCTCTTAAACTGTCCCACCTGTGCACTGTTTCTGACCCTCATCCCCAGCCACCAGAGGCAAGGACAAAGGTGATGCTGAGTCATGGGGCTGTGGCTCCTGGTGCTGCGGCCACTGCTTGGCAAAACCCCTCTGGGTTTCTACTTCCCAAGGGTTGCCCACTGGGAGTGGCGGTACCTGGACCAGCCAGCTGGGACCCCACAGCCCTACATGCATGCCCTATGAGACATGCCCAAAGAGGGGCCCAGCTTCTACCTGGGCCAGCACCTCCGGGATGTCTACCACAATCTGCTTCACAAGAAGGACTGGATCCCCACAGAGGGCACTGGCCTTCTCGATCTCAACCCAAGCCTGGACTGCAACTCCTGGGAGCAGCTTAGCCTGTGGAATGGTGGCTCCCTAAAAAAGATGTCAAGCCCTACACCACCACCCAATCTGCCCATCAGCCAAATGACAAGGCTCTCTTCAGGAATGGCCCAAAAAACATCAATGCACCTAGTGCCACGATGCCCCAATAAGACCACCTGGAGATATATAAAGGATCTCTAAGACCAAGCTTGTGCTTTGGCCCCTCCGGGGACCCTCAGCCCATACTGAGGCCAATGCTGGTGGTCCTCCTGTGTGCTGCGCTCACTGCCAAGTCCCAGGCCATGGTCACATAAGTACGAGTCCTAGCTCCCAGCCCCACTCTTCCAGTCACAATCAACTGGAATTCCTCCCTTCCTCGCCCCTTTGGCAATGACTCCTCCATTTACCCTGCAGTCATCGATGGCATCCACCCCGAGTCTCCGGTTGATACCACATGGAATACTTCTGTCTGTCCTTCCTCTGTCTGTTTTTCTACCTCACCTCCTACTGACTCTTCCTCTGCCCTAGCAACCTAAAGACCAACACCACTGACCCATCTTCCTTGCTCTTGGGGCCAATGCTTCCTTCTCTGGAGTCTCTGGGACCTCTTAACTTGTGCAGTGACTCATACTATGTGTCCTATACCCCCAACTCAACAATTTTGTCTTTCAGCACCTGTGTGCCCACCCTTTACTGAAGACTGGTTGGGCAGGGACCCCCTGTTTAACCTATGCTTCACCCACACAGAAAATGTGATTTAGGGGCTTCAGCCATCATCACCATCATTGTTTTCATAGTTTCCACAGTCTCCACAGCTGCCACTGCTTCAACCATCTTGTACAACCAGATCACCACTTCTGCTCCTGTTAATCAGCTCACTCAAAATACTGTGCATGTCCTTGGACAAGCTTTGGCTTTCTTCCATGATACCCGTGCTGCCCTTGTCAACCTACAGTTCCAAATGGACTTAGTCCTTTTATGTGGTTGCCTTAATAATGTCTGGGGCTCCATTTAGAAGGGATTCACAATAGGTCGGTCCAAGTTAAATTCATGGACTCGCGGGCTAATTTTAGGGTCACTCTATAAAACCCATAAAAATGTCATATGGTTGGCAGAGGCCATCAGTCTAAACAGAAGGGAGAAGATGGTGGTAAAATCCAGGTCTGCCTGAGCCAAGTGCACCACATGCCAGTCTCCTAGGTCCTGAGAGAGCCCTTGACCCTCAGTAGACTAAATTGAGACCTAAGCGAGCATTGAGCTAAAGGGCCTGCCATGGCCAGAGATTGCCCAGTCCTCCCCAATGTTGGGCCCCTCCTCTGATAACCATAGACCAATCCCCAATAGCCACTGCAAACCCCTCCCACCACGTGTGTTATATAACGCCCTACACTGCATTCATTAAACTGAAGCATTCCAGACACCTCCCCAGAGTCTGGTGTGTGTGTGTGACTCTGCACCTTACCCTCCCGTGTGCAGCCCCGCGACAACAACACATACAGTCTTTGGTACCATGAGTGAGTTCATTAATTACCCAGTAAGGATAGCACATGGAGCCATTTATCAGCATCGGAGCAGAAGAGTTGGAGCCAGTGCCCCAGGGCTAAGGAGCTGCGTGCCTCTTTACTCCTTCAGTAAAACAGTTACAGTGCTGTTTACAGTGGCAGATCAGCCTATCTGGACCCAGTGATACAAAATACCAGCCCAGTAACCTTGGCCACAGGGCACATGCAGGTTATACATGTTACATCACTATTATATGTAGCCTGTTATATGCATGTCCCTGAGCAGAATCATGTCCTTAAATGTCTTCAAGTATCCCTTGGTTTTCCAGACTAATCAAAAGGATACCACACATCCCATGCCCTCAGAGATCAGAGGCATATGTGATCCCACTATTGTTAGCCCAGCACAGCTTGCGACTATCCACCACCAGGTGGCTCTCAAGGATTTTTTACCATTGAGCACAAACAACCAAGTTACATCAATAAATTAACCAAGTTAGTTAATACCCATCAGTACATTTCCTGATAAACAACTTAGCCTCAGTTGTCTTACTGTTTTTTAACATGTAACATGTAATCATTCTTTGAGCACAGTCCCCAAGGGCCCACCCCAAATCCTTTGCTAGTTAGGCCTCCACAATTGTGGAGCTTTCTGTCTCCTGTGAGTTTTCTTTCACTGTCATTTGGGAGACAGCTCTCACTGTTGATGACTATCCAAATAGTCTTGTGGCAACACCTAACAGGCTTTTCACCTCCTCTCTGTGCAGGAGAGGAGTTGCTTTGTTCAGTCCTCAGTAGCCCACAGTCACTCATCAAGTTCCATTTGGTTTCCATGTGGGCCAAACCAGCAAACTGAAAAGGCTGTGTGCAGGGCATATTAATACAGCTTCTTCCGGCTTTAAAATGGTCTGTCCTGTCTCCTCATGTCTCTTGGCAACCTCAGTGATTCGCAAAGTGAATTTTCCCACATGGTGTCAAGCTAAGCACCAGTCAAGGGCACAAGGCTGAGCTCCCAAAGTCCAGCCATTTTGGCTTTCCAGCAAGGCCACTAACCAGAATCAAACCTTTATCTGCTAAGAACACTTTCTCATCAGGGTTAAGGTACTGCTCACGGGAATGTTCATCTATCTTATCTACGACCAGAATGGTAGGAAGAAGGTTTGTTCATATTTGGTGTCAACTTACCTTCAGCAGACCCGGCGCCTCTCTGAAGCTGCTTCTGCTTGGCTAGAAGTGACTGGCCTACGTGGCAGGGTTTGGGGCCGCCAAAGCCTTTTGGCTTAGTTCCGGCGTAGCCCACTAAGGTTTCTGTGTTTTGCATCTCATACCCACTGCGCACGCGCTGGTGTCCTAGCAACACTGTTTTTTCTCACCTTGGGCCGCACCAAGGCAGCACCTAGGCGACCGCCATTGTATTGCCTCATCGCTCCTCAGGTCTCCACTTTGTGATGACATCAGGGCCTCCCGGATACCGTTGCTGTCGCACTTTGCTCCACCTCAAATTTTCCAGTGAAAAGTCGGATTTAAGCCATTTAGAGAGAAGGCTCTGAAGCTTGCTTGGCGCTGGGCTGCTGGACTTCGAGTCCCTGTGCAGAATCTCCCAGCTCCTTGCTTTTGCTTAGCACCACTCCTGTTCCTAGGCTCCTTAGTCTAGGCGTTTGTTCCACCCACTGCGCCTGCTCAGGATGCCATTTGCCCCGCCCCCGTAGCAGCCACCCAATCAGAGCGCCCCACCACTCACAGCTGAAAGGTTTTTTTTTTTTCCCCTTTTAGCGTCTAGAGAGGTGCTCACTAAATAGCTGTAAGACCCTCATTTTACCCCAGCAGGGGATTTTTTTTTTTTTTTGACAGGGTCTCGCTTTGTAGTTCGGGCTGGCTCTGAGCTCACTGTGTAGCCAAGGCAAGCTTCGAACTCAGCAATCCTCCTGTCTCTGCCTCCCGAGTGCTGGGATTACAGGCGTGAGCCACCACGCCCAGCACTGTGCTATGTGGTATTGATTGTTGGTGGGTGTGAGTCTCCACGCCCAGCATTGCATGTGGCTTCCGGGGATCAAACTCAGGACCTTGTGCTTGTGAGGCAGGCGCCGGAACCACTGAGCTAATCCTCCGGCCCAAGGGGGGATTTTTTTTTCAGAGCTGAGAACTTATACTTTTTGATGACAAGGTGATACTTCCTGTGTCCCACAGCATGACTTCCGTGGCAGCCAATCATTGCTCCAGGTAGGCATATTGTGGCCCAGTATTCAGAGGCTTTTCTAAACCACCAACAAGGTTAGAGATTGGCAATCACAGGGAGACCAGGGAATCTTGGGTACTCTAGGTACCATCACTGTCTGTGTCTGTACACGTGGCCAGCTCCCTCTGTAAACATTTTGTGGGTTTTAAAAGCAAATGATTAAGCTGCAGGATTTTTTATCCTGAAAGTAGACTCTTACAGTAGAGAACATGAAGAAGGCTTCATTTTACGGTTTTGGAGTCAGAAATTCAAGATAGGACTCAGTGAGCTAAAAACAAGATGTTGTCAGGTCACATTCCCATCTGGAAGATATAGGTAAGAATCTAACTCTTGCTTATTCCCATTCCTATTCCTGAATAAAAATATCCTGCATTCTTTGGCTGGGTTCATTATCCTCTCTCTGTCTCCACAGCCAGCAACATTTAATCTTCCATAGTTACTAGTCTCTGAATTTTCTCCACCTGTTTCCCAGGTGTCAGCACTTAGAACTCTCAGTCCACACTAATGATAGATCTGATTTTGTGTTCTATAGACACTATCTTTCAATCTTTAAATCTCAATTAATTAATAGAATTCAATGTTCTAGAAGGAGAAAGTTTGTGCCCCTGTAGAAACAACCTGTTACCTAATCCCATTTATGTTTTTATTTTAAAGTGAAATTGAACATTCACTTTTGAGCATATCTAGACAGCGAAGAAGAATTTCACAGACCAGCAATGGTGAAACCTTCAGTGACTAAATGCCAAACTGCAACCCTAAACTCACTTATTTATCACAAAATGCAACCTGAATACTAATGTTTTGCTTTCAAAAAAAACAACTCATACATTAACACCTTTTGTCTTAAAAGAAAAACACAATAAGACCAGGGGATTTACCTCAATGGTTCCAATGTCTGCCTTGCAAGAGCAACGTCCAGAGTTTGATCTCCGGTGAACACATACTGGGTGGTGGTTCACTCCCATAATCCCAGCAATCAGTACCACACACCACAGTGCCAGGCATGGTGGTTCATGCCTGTAATCCCAGCACTTGGGAGGCAGAGGCCTGTAATCCCAGCACTTGGGAGGCAGAGGCAGGAGGATTGCTGAGTTTGAGGCTTGCCTGGGCTACATAGTAACCTCAGGACCAGCCTGAATTACAAAGCAAGATCCTGTCTCAAACACACACACACACACACACACACACACACATAACACATGTGCCATAGGTTCACCATTACTATCATAAACCAAATAAAAATTGTTTAAACACCCTGAAAAATCTTCAAATTCTTTGTATATGAATCACTCTTTCTTAACTTGGTCTGCTGATATCTGTAAGAATAATACAGGTGTGCTGGGTGTTACCTGGGTAAGAGCAAGGAATGGTGTGGACTGTGTCAAGTAAAGGTACAGTGGGATTCACCAAGAACTTTACCTATCATTAACATATCTATAGAATTTGAACAGTGGGAATACTTGTTTTTTAAATGAAAAAATTGTCTTAAGACACAAGCAATCTGAATAGATTTTGATGTCCACATTAAAAGAAATAGGCTTATGAGCATAGGAAACA
The DNA here is from genome assembly GCA_004025085.1 of Thryonomys swinderianus. Classification (NCBI taxonomy): domain Eukaryota; kingdom Metazoa; phylum Chordata; class Mammalia; order Rodentia; family Thryonomyidae; genus Thryonomys; species Thryonomys swinderianus. Next base: position 458 of record PVIC010003968.1, on the reverse strand, counting down.
TCTAGATCAGTGGTAGCAAACCTATTGCTCATTTGTTCAGTGGGCACATAGCGCTCTCTGTTGGCATGTGAGTTAAGTCTCCCAGCATCGCCCCAGCAACTGAGCATCAGATAACAGGGCACAAAGGGGCAGTTTGTACTCTGCAATATTTAAGTGGGCTTGGGGTTGCAACTGGGACACGTGGTGTCTAAAGGATTTACCATCACTGACCTAGATCATGTATCCAAGGAGGAGAAGGCAGTGTAGTTCAGGTCTATTTGTGGTGAGGAAATGCTGACTGCTCAGTGCTACTGGAAATGTACAAGGGCATTGGATCTGTCCAATAATCTGAGTACATTTGTCCATATGTCTCAAAGAGATGGCTTTTGAAAATATATGTCAGCTTCATCTAAAAGGAAAGAAATAATCTGATTGAGCATAAACTCTAACTCTGAGCTTCCTGGAAGCCAGTAAAAACA